>LPNX010632325.1:176916-192858 GCA_001517045.1 Pseudotsuga menziesii
GAGTTAAATTTTTAATTTACTTTCTTACTCTTTTATAATTTAAATTTTTATTTTTATTTTAAAAACTAAGGTTAAAACAAAGAAGCATTGCAAAACTAAAACAAAGAACTAGATAGGAAAAAAAATTAGTATATATATTTGTTTGTTTGTTTATTTGTTTGTTAATTAATTAATTTTATTTTCTAATTGTTCATAGATTTAGAAGAAACTTTATTTCTAAAGCATTTTTTATTCTTAGCATGACTAGAAAATTTATTAAATAAAAAATAAAAAGAGAAAAAATTTCATAAATTTTTAGATTTAAAAGAGTAAAACTATTTTTTTAATTCTTAATAAAATAAAAAAATAGTAATTAAGACTATTAGAAATAAAATTTTAAACAAGTAGAAACATTAAAGCAAATTAAATCAAAGCATCCTATATGCTAATTTTAAATTGAAAAAAAAAAAACTAAAATCTACCTACTTTACTTTAATTAAAAATTAGAGATTATTTACATAAAATGAAATTTCCAATGTAACCATCTATCTAACAAAAGTAAACCAAGATTAACATTTAATTTTGAAAAACTAAATCTATAATATACAATAATATGAAAAATTAAATGTTGAAAATGTGAATTAATAAAATAGGAGCGAAAACAAAACTGATTTAACCTAATACTTACTTGGAACCATTGTTCGATGCAACTTTCATTTGCTTGATATTCTTCATGATGTTGATCACCCGAGATTCCTTCTTCCTCCCTTTCAATCTCCAGTTTGTACAAGTATTCCTCATCTGATATGCATGATTCTTTGAATTTCCATTCTTCCTTGTTTGTGTTAGAAGGAGTAATTACATCTTTGGTTGCTATCAATATCTCATCTTCTTGAGAAGAGGAGAGCCCGGCTTTTGCTAGGATTTGGGTGAGCTGCTCTAGGCTTATGCTCATCCTAAAATCATTTTACTGAAATAAAATCAAATGCTAAAAAGAAAAAAAAATGAAAAACGAGTATATGACAAATGCAAAACAAAACAGTACGAAATGAATTAGTACAAAACGAGTGCAAAAACAGAAATAAAAAGTGCACAAAAATTAGTACAAAACAAAAAATGAACAGATACAAAGTTAAAAGCAAGTTAGTATGAAATAAAGGCTAGCCTAAAAATTAAAGCAATACGACAAAAATGAAAAGAAAAAATTTGCATAAAAACAAACTCGCATTTGCAGAAAATGAAAGAACACTCTTGCAAAAAAAAGAAAACACTTTGCAGAAAAATAAACACGCTTGTGAAAATAAGGGAACATCAAGGCTTTGGGGCAACCCACTATAGTGGATGCGCAGGTTCTTACCTCTCATCTTACTGTTCTTCCCTCCCCCTTGCTAAGTAATAAAAAAATGAACTATCTACCTATCTAAACTCTGATCCCTTTTAGCACCTCCCCGGCAACGGTGCCAAAATGTTGGTGAAAAATATTAAACAATTTATAACATATCCAACGATTTAATTGTCAACCCAGAGAGATCATAAAATTAGAAGTGTAAGAAACATATATGCAGGATCGAAGTGATACTAACCTATTCTACAACTGAAATTGAATCTAATTTATGAAAACAAGAAATTGCATGAAAATAAATCTAACTTCAGAAAGCATGAAATTGCATAAATTAAACTTGGTAAAGAAAGACTGAAATTAAACAAGGGAAATATAATCTAGAAATGACAAACGATAAATAAATATGAGCTCATTACAAATCTATACTAACAATTCCTAAGAAAGAAATCACTGAAAATCTATATTAACAATTCATAAGAAAGAAATCCAAATTAACATAAGAGAGAGTAAAAGGATTTGCATTAAAGCATCATCTCCATTACATAACAATAAAAAATCCACTCTATGACTAACGCTCAAAAGACATAAACTATTTCTCTACTTCCACACCACTAGAGAGGCCTCCTCCAAAATGAGGAGAGAGCCCTCCTATTTATACATGAATTCAAGATAAACTACTCATAATTACAATCCACTTTCCTCTCAACTTATCCCTCAAAATTCTCCAACATACCCACTTTTCTCTCAACTTATCCCTTCAAATCCTCCAACAAATATGGGATGAGATATTCTCTCCACATTTCCATAATCCTCTCCTTGAAATTAGCTTGGATTATATCCTTTAAATCTTGAAAAGATGGAGAAAACATTTGGGAAGCTTTTGAATACTCCTTTGTTGAAAGCTTCAAATATCCCTACATTACAAATCTCACACAAATATTTCATATATATATGAAAAATATATTAATTCCTAATATTTAATCAAGAGTTCTCTTAAAAATACTCAAAACAAATAATTTGGAAAATTATAATATAAACCCATATGCATTATGAAAGTGGTGGAGATTAATGGTTTTATGGAAGGATAAAATAGGAGTAAAGGTGACAAATGGTATATGAAAGATGAATAAAATGTGGTATTTTTGCGACCAAACATCGATCATGTCACTAGTTCTGCGTATGCTCATGAAGGAAAGCTGATTTCATTTCAGTGTGAATGAAACAATTCACCATTTCATTTGTAAGATTCCAAGCTATTCCAATTGGCCTTTTTGTTTGCAGGCGATCCATGAGCCCACTGACTTGGCAAATGGATCGGGTTCATTAGTTGAACAACTTGATGACCTATTCAAATATATTTTATAGGATATATTATATCAGTTTTTGAGATAATTTCCTTGATATATTTTACTAATTTATGATACTTCAATGGTTTTTTTTTACTAAATAACCGATTACAGCCCGGTAAAGGCCAGGGTTTCATTGGGTTGCATTCAATAATCAATAGTCATGGGGAGCTAACATTTTGGGATTGATTTACCGCCGATGGTTTAAGTAAATCCACCTCCACCTGCAATGGATCAACTGCCTAAAATGGATGAAACTGGTGAATTGCCTAAAATGCATTCAAGACTAAAACATGCCAGTTCTTTAAATCCTTTAATCTCAGCCCTTCAAAACTCATAGCTAAGAAGAAAATTTCCATTTTATGTATTCCTGTTCATGAATAATTAAAATAATTAGAAAATACATAAATTTCTAGAACACTAGGCCTATGTTGAAATATAAACGCGGGCTAGCCTAATTAAATTTAAAAGTATAAATACTGAATTTGATATAAAATGATAATCATCATTAAATAGATGGGGAAGAGGAAAGTATTGTAGTTATGGCATGGAAGTTGACAATAGCAATGGGGAGGTCACCATCTGGACATGATGCAGGATGGGGACTCGTTCCAGTCTTTGGCACTCGATGTACATTATTGAGTTCAACCATGGGTTCCGTGCATAAAGGTATCACATTGTGTTGGTCTCTGTAGGTAAATTACTATGACAAGTGGATGTTTGCATGCTCCTGAAGCCTAAGTCTAAATAAACTATTCATTTACTTCATAATGGTAATACAAACAATAGGATTCCATGTGAGTGAGCCTGAAACTCATTTTTGATAGACAACATTGATCAAGAAAGTGCTTCTATTATACTCAATTCACCGCTCTTGTAAGTTGAAATTCTGTCCTAGAGAGGAAAGTGCTTCTATTATACTCAATTCACCCCTCATGCAAGTTGAAATTTTGTTCCAAAGAGGAAAGTGGCCCCTATTTTTCCAATGGGTTCAACTAATTAGCGGAAATGCTATGATGGGAAAGATTCATGCTATGAAATTGTCATTCCTTTCACATTGAATTATAGTGTCTCTTGCAACAGGAAAACTTAGCTAAATTTTGTCACCAAATCTAAAGCAATGGATTGAATTGTAGCATGTTCCAAGTCATTGTTCACATGTGTTTTTCAATTAAAAAAATACCCAACACAGTAAGTGGGAAAATAGATGGTAAGTCATGCTTCTCTTAAATATTTTTACCGTACAAAGAAATCGTTCGCAGCTCCTTGTGATCAAAATCATGGCCAATTGTAATGAGAGTGTAATTGGCTGAGATGTTTACCCTTTAAGGAGCATGATCTAAGTTTGTATCAAGATTTTATATGGTCATTCAGCACACTTCCCAACCTCTCTGTGGAAGTGTATCAACTTTGTGGTTCTTTTTGGAAGTCAATAAAATATCTTGAAGGTTAAGCGAAAGTGTATCAACTCTGCAGTTCCACGAGGAATTGTATCAAAATCTACAGTTCTCCACAGTATTTAAACTGAGGGTTTTCGTAATCTGAAGTATATTAAATGATGAAGAATGGAAGCATACTCAATGCTGAAGTAGTGACATTGATGCCAAGCATATATTCATCGCAGCTACTAGGGTGTGAACCAATATGAGATCTATAGTCATTTTGGATTAGTGTTGAGAGGAGCCTCATTTTGAAACTCCACTACCAAGAAGGATATCCACCATTTTGTTGGGTCAAATAAAAATTAGGGCATAAAGTCTATTTGGCTGAGTTTAAGAACGCAATCAGTGCACAAAGTCTATTGGGCTGAGTTTAGGCATGCAGTTAGGAGATTATTTGGACTGTAAGGAATAAGCACTCCACAGAGAAATAAGCACCTCACAATAGAATTCATTACTATTGTCCATAATCATCTATGATAACTCAAGTCCCATCACTTCTCCACATTCATCCAGGTCCATTTCAAATTTTCATTTTACCAAAGCTAATCTTCTTGGAACCGCAACTACAACACAAGCTTCCACAACAAGAGATAGGTGATTATTGAAACAATGGGGTCATGTTTTTGATGTGTAACTGCAATCAAGCCATGCCAAGGTTGTGTTACAATTGTTCAAGGGCGTAGTATAAAAAAGGAAGCATTTTTAGCTCAAGTCAGAAGTTGTTGTTATTTCGCTTGTCATGAATATCTCTTGAGAACAAGAAGATGGTTATTAGTCTATTAAGAGAGAGTGTATTTGAAATAATTCTCTTTTTACAAATTTTAATGTTGGAGCATAGGTACAGAAGTAACAGAACTAAGACAGTGAGCCCAAAAAATTGATATAAATATGCATTCTTCGAACCATTTTTCTATACAAGGGGTTTCAGTATCAAAAGTTGGTTTGAAGGATTTGTTGTTTATGTATTAAAAGTTGGTTTGAGGGATTTGAAATCCTAGAAGATGAGAGGAAATGAAGAATTTGATGCCAATAAGAGTGGTGAGACCTATGGAAGGAGTGATTAGGGCTTGATTCTACTCCATCTGGCCTTCTTGTCAAGCAAGGCATTGACCGTTTGATAAACACCAATTCTGTTACTTTCCAATTGTGGGGAACAACCTGCTCACTGTCCTTGCTGGCTCTTTCTTTCAACCTCTTTAAGTACATATATATGCAGAAGCATCTGGAGAGCATTGAAATTGAAGGTTGATCCTTGGAGTCCATGAGCTTTACGTAATTTGAAGGATAAAATGTTTAGGAATTATTGTTATACACTAACTAGTTATATATAACTAATCCATGTGTCTCTGACTCTCTCTACCATTTTTTTCAGATTGGTCTCCAAATTAAGCTTGTGTATATAGCATAGATTGGTAATTGGTAGTTTTGTTTGATCAGGACTTATAATTTTTTCAGCAGCCAGAGTATAAAGATGGTGTTTGGAGTTGTGAAGTCTCTGATAGGGTTTCTCTCGCTGTAGAATTTCTATATGTATGTGATTGTGGCTGCTATTGTTGGATGGGATCTTAACAAGTCCATCAACCACCATAATTACGCTGCTGGTAGTTAATAATATCTAACCTAAACATCATATTCTTTTTACTTGTATGTGCATGTTTGTAGGGAAATCTGTGTGTAATATGTTTGTGTGAAGTTTATATTATAATGAAGTAACTAGATCAAGGCCTCATTAGGGTTTGAGTGATTATGGTTGAAGACACAGAACAATACAACACAAGAAACAAAAATATGGAGTGTCAACTTAGTAGATTCAACAACTTATTTTAATGAATCCGAAATATTCTTACATTTGTAAGCATAAAAAAGATTAATGCAAAGGATGCTCACTGTCTCATCAAAATCTTGCAGAAGATGCCCACTCGCCATAGTTTCATCACAAATCCAAAATTGTTTTAGTTCAACTATCTATGCAGTGGTATCTATTTGAGGTTGTTCCACAGATCCAAAATTGTTTTAGTTAAGCGGTCAGTGTTGTGGCATCTATTTGAGGTTGTTCCAGCTCCACTCGGGACATGTAGAATACAGGTGGGATCCATGCAGATGTTGCATGCATAGAATTCCCACATGCACTACATGTAGATGTAGATGTTGTAGGGATGATAAACTATTCCTCATACATTTAACATTAAATGTTTGTGAACTAATGCTAATGGGATCCTAGCATTAGTTTATCAATACACTTTGTTCTAATCATTAGACTATGTTTGAAAACAAACTTTGATAAAACTAAGTTCCCATTGCTCCTCACCTCAAAAAGAGGTCAAATAAGAAGTAGAAGTTGTTAATTGGTGGAGAAAACAATGATGTATAGTTTTGAATAAATAGAAGTTTGTAATTGGTTGAGAAAACGATGATGCCATCACTTTAGTTCAAAACTTTGTATAAATGCTTAAAACTTGTTTTGGTATATGTGTAAACTAATTCAAACGGCGACAATCTGATTCATAGAGTCCCTGCTAGCGGAGGGCAGGGACTAACAAGAAGATGTGAAGGGGTTAATACAAATCTCTTTCACATGATATGAAATATGAAACAAGAAGATGCAAATTTGACAATGATATGAAAGTTGATACATAAATATGTTAATACAAATTTCTTTGACATGATATATTTCAAGGACTATTTATTTTCTAGATTGTGTGGAAATTTTTCCATGATATTTTGGTAATGTGACACAATTTTCACAAAAATTAAAAAGAAATGACAAACTTTGCCTATTTATGTTCTTTGATATGTGGGGATATTGCGGCTATAAAATTATCTGAAAAAGTGACAAACTTTTCCAATTTATGTTCTTTTAAAAATAAAAGAAAAATGACTCAATTTTCAATAAAAAGAAAGATAACTGAAAAACTTTCCATATTTCTATTCTTTGGATGAAACAAAAATGATGCAAACGAACATAATTACCTCCAATGTCGGTGCTGATATCTATTTGTTTTCCAACCATGTTTTCTAATGCATTATTCATAAGCAATTCAACTGAAATATGTTTGAAAACATGATAGCAACTCTACCTATTGATAAAATTAGTTTGATCCTCCTCCCTTTAGTCTCAGAATTTCTCTGTGAAAGTAGCTCTATGACATGGTATGTTTTAATCTCATAATTTCTCTATGAAAATAGCTATTTGGCAAGGAATGCATATTCATAGTATCTTTCTCACTTTTGTGGTATCGAGCATTTATAAACTGTGATGAGGTAATTATTGGTCCTTTACTATGCCAAAAATCCATCTATTTGATTTCTATATGTTTTCAATGATAAATGAAGAATTACTTACATCTACCCCTATCTAGCTAGCAACATTTGAGCTAT
Organism: Pseudotsuga menziesii; assembly: GCA_001517045.1. Taxonomy (NCBI): domain Eukaryota; kingdom Viridiplantae; phylum Streptophyta; class Pinopsida; order Pinales; family Pinaceae; genus Pseudotsuga; species Pseudotsuga menziesii. The sequence continues at coordinate 184,404 of LPNX010632325.1, forward strand.
ATGTATCATAAATTGTTCCAAGTCCTCCATAATTTGCACAAACAAAGGCAAGGAAAGAAGAGGATGATGCAACAACTGTCCATCCTCTCGATTCAACATCATAAATGGTTCCTAATCCTGCATCATTTGCATGAAAAAAGGTAGGGAAAGAAGTCACTAATGCAACAACCATCCATCCTCTTGGTTCAGTAAGACTTGTTCTTGTAATTCCCATAGTGAGATTTGTTCCCTGTCTTTGCTAAAATCCATAATCATAACCATTAGTAGCATAACTAAGCTAAGTTGGGTGTTGAGATGTTCTAGCTTTTTTACTAACAAATGATGGTTGCTAAGAGGGAATATCTACTTGGTGCGGAGCTAACTGCAATACAATATCAATTACATGAACTTGTTAACAACAATTATTAATTATCCACCTCGTGTTGGGTCGGCTACCACTTAGAGGATATGATGAGGCCACCACTGAATTGCTTTCTAGAGAGACAAGATCATGCAAACAATGGTTGGCATTTGTATTTTTAAATATCATGATATTTTATGTATCTATTTTGTTTTGTTGTTTAATTGACAAAATCATAAGATTTAAAGCGTCTTCATAACAAATAGTCGTGCCATCTTCTGTTTTTTGTTTACAACCACCTCTTTGGACACTTTGATATAGTTTATATAAATTTTTAAGAAATATATTAGTTATAATCTTTCATAATCTTTATTTCTTTGTTTTAATCTATTACATAATCACTTTTTTTTAATAAGAAAAAAAATATACATATATTATAATTATATCATTATAGTATATGAAAATCTCAAGAAATGTTTAACATGATGATAAATCAAAACATTACAAGATTGAATCAAAACATTACAAGATTGAAGACATATATTATATTATTATAGTATATGAAAGTTACAACAAATGTTTAACACGATGATAGATCAAAACATTAGAAGATTGAAGACAGGGATAGAGACAAAACAACCTACCATCACGAAATGGGGCCATAGACAAAAGGAAACATGAGAAACAATCCCATAGACAAGGGAACACAGATGCCAAAATAATATCCAAAATGTACAAAACCATAAACTGAGAGACCAAAAAAGGAAAGGAAACCAAATATTTACAAATAATAATCACCCGCTTGTCGGATGAAAGGAACATATCATCAACTCAACACTCAAAATATAAAATCTTCATAAGCTAATAGTGTCTAATCTTCATAAGCTAATAGAGTCTTCTTAGATAGATCATCCGCCTCCTGATTGAAAGCCCAGAAAGTGTCAAAGAAATATATATCCACAAAATTTTTAATCAACAATCTGGTACTGAACAACCATGTTGATAAATGAAGGATATTTAAAACGTTTTTTTTCCCAAAAGCTCAATCAATTACCATTTTAGAGTCCCCAAAAATCTGGATATCATCCAAATATAAAGAATTGATGAAGAAAAAGGGCACCCATAATGCGAGGAGCTCACTCTTTGTATTCGATCCCACTCCATAGTTATATAATTTTTTTAGAGATATCAACTACTATTCATAATATTATAATATTATATAGTCATAATAATAATATTTTTTAATAAATTTAATGAATAAACGAAGAAAAAACACATCAAAGTTATATATATATATATTATGTGGTTCACAACATCTGATATTGGTGTTTGCTACATCCACAAAACCCTTTGAAATTTGAAGAACATAGGAAGCCAATCCTTTTTATAGGGTAAGTCACCGGCTTTGATTATGGATCCTAACCAAGTAAAGGCATTGAATGAGGACCTATTACAATCTATACATAGCCACTGGGCGATTTGAGACCTCCTGCTTACAAGAAACAACTCTCAACCATTCAAACTAACCCACCATACTTATAATAAAAACATATTTATATAATAATAATATTATTATAAAAATAATCTCCTAAAATTACTCTATAATTGTAATTATCAATTATACGTAATCCATAAAAAAATATTCATATAACTTTTGACATTTTAGTTTCCATAGTTACGAAATCCTTTGTCTATTAAAAATTAATCATACGTAATTATGAATTATACGTAATCCATAAAAAAAATTATTCATTGCATATAACTTTTGACATTTTAGTTTCCTTAAGAAATTTTTTTTTTCTATTAAAAATTAATCATACGTAGTCCATAAAAAAATTCATTGTATATAAATTTTGACATTTTAGTTTCCATAGTTAAGAAATCTTTTATCTATTAAAATTAATCAAAAGTCAAAGAATTTTAGAAATAGTGTTTAAGATAAGTGGAGTTATAAAAGAATCAGATATGGTATTGTGCCAATCTGTCCTAGGATGTATTTAGTTTTGAAGCAACTAGTTTTCAAAACTTGTTGCGTGGACAGAGGAAAAAAGGGCTAGCTTTTTTTTAGACGAAAAAAACATTCTTTGATATTCTATTGAATCAAAGGTAATTGGGTACATCATCAAATAATATTAGATAATGATATATGGCATCTAATAGCTATCCAAAAATACATCAACAACTTTTACAAAGAAAAAAAGTGCTCTCTCTGAACCAGTTACTGTCAATTTGGGCATTTTGTACCTGTAATGTTCCTCTCATAAAACTCCTTGCAGAACTATCAGCCAACTATGTCCCTAAAGAAGATAATGAGAGCACAGAGGCATTATCCAAGTCAGGGCTTGGTTCCTCTCAAATAGTAAAAAGGAATGACTAATCATCTTAATCCAAACTTGCTAAAAAATGAGCCAAAACTCAAAGACTGGTAGGCCTTCATCTAATTAGAGCAATGCTCTCAAAAAATCTGAAGTTCAACTTCCCCAAATAGCTCACCTTCACATATTTCAGTAAAGGTAAGATGGCCCGAAACCATATCAAGCCATTCCTTGGATAATGTATCTGCCCTCTTATTATATTCCCTATAGACATGGCTGAAATCCATGTATGTGAACAAAGATATGAGATTTTTGGTGTTGTTGCACCAAGCCTCTAAGTTCACAATGGCAAGAGTGGATTCTTCCTTTGCCCATTTTATAATCATAGAGGAATCGCCAAAGACATGTAGATATGGTAGTCCAATATCTTTGGCAATGTACAATAATGCCTAGAGCGCTAATAGCTTAGCTCTTGTATTAGTGTTGTGTCCGCAACCTAATTTACTAGAGAGATAATGAAGTTCATTCATCTAGATACAGACACCTGCACTTCTAGTTGAATCTCCCGCAGCTCCATCAAAGAACGCCATGGGAAATAGTTTCATTGGAGGATCTCCAATATTCATGACTTTAGACCTTTTTACCCGAGGCACCTGATGAATTGAAACTTCTGACATCATCCTATGACAGATTTTGGTAATATTAGGATCTTTGTTCTAAAAAATATAGTTGTTTCTGGTCTTCCAAAGATTCCAAATGAAAAATATAGGCAGATACAGAAGATCCCCATCCTTTGCAAACTAGCTGATAAGGTTTTCTGAAAGGGTCAAATCTGACCAATCCAAATGTACATCAAATATATTGCCTAAGTTGTGTAATACCTCTTGTGCAAAGGAGCAGCCAACAAACATATGATCTATTGATTCATGTCATGTCCCCGACCCTCTGACCGGCGAAGAGGACGCGACCAACACCAATACAAACGGGCAAACAGTCCCATGATCATGAACATACATGAAAACCATCCCATAACCAGGAACAAGAATAAATGTTGAAATTAAAATCTTAACCATAATACATAACAGGATGCATAATCCATCAACATTCAGCGGAAGCAAACACATACAGTCCAACATTTAACATTTTCATCATAATTCATGAAACAATAGATTAAATTGCAGAGATGAAATATTCAGCGGTACTTATCTTTTGATGAAGAACTCACCCCGTAACTAGCTACGTCGCTGCAACGTTCCACCCAACCATAGGCTAGCGTGCTCATCAATCTCTCAGCAACACTGCCACCCCCGAGCTGGGCATGATTCCTCGAGGAATAAGGGTCAATGCAGGCTTACACATAGCCAAGATTTGCCAACACACAACCAAACCCACACCATAGGGTTCACTAGGTTGCCAAGGAGCTGGGATAGGCTAAATGCCAAGCTGGTGGCCTCAACACCAGTCTTCTCATGCATACCTAGCCTCTAGTCCCACTCTCAATAGTCCGTAGACCACCCACTGCATACTGCAGCAACCAACCCACTCACGGCTCTGTGATGAAGGCAAAGACAACCCGGGACAGTCCCAAACAAAAGAGGAAACACAGCTCAAGCCACAAGACAACTCAGAGTTGTTCTTGGCCCTAGCGTGGCCAAAACAACTCAACAGCAACCCAAACCAGGGTACTTCAGCAACCAAATCACACACTGCAAATTATGGCAACTTTACACAGTCCCAAACATAATCAGTGAGCACCGCTCACAACATGGAGGAAAACAACAGTCCCAAACTCACAGCAACGCAATCACAACATGGGGAAAGACAGCAGTCCATCCTGGACAACTAAGCAAACGGAAAGAATTACACAGACTGCAACACTGTCCCTGAGCGTAATGGCTGTCCACAAGAAAATCGTGGGTGACCGTGACCGATTTCCTCGCTGGGGAACAATGTGAGTGACAGTGGAGACGAGTCCTCACTCCTCGCTGCGTGAGACCAAGACAGAAAATACCTGTGCGTGAAAAATAATGAGCAGACCACGATCCCTGTGTGAGGATGGATAGCTCTACCTTTGCGCATGGGTGAACAGTCAACCGAGAGGAAAACAGACCGTGGAGTTAACGCCTGTGGAGAGAATGAAGGAAGGGCGTATTTGTCCCTCTGTCCATCGTGAGGTTCCTTGCTGGTGGAGTGTGTAGGTGGTGTAAGGAATGATAGTCCTGCCACCCCACTCCCAAAAAAAATAACTGCCTCAACCACCAGCAGCAATTCTTAATGGAGGTGGTTGGGTAAGACAAGGTGGTGACACATGGGTTTTTCCTCATAGACCAAGGTTTGACATCCCCCACCCTTATCCTTTGGAATCATGCCCTTTTCATTTCAACGTTGCACTACCGTAGCTGGTTGTGGTTTATTTTAATTGATGTGCGTGTTTACATGATGCTGAATTACAATGTGCCGGATAACACGATATACCATCGGCAACTATCCCCATTGCCGAAACATACACAATCGAATCGATGGTGGGGATTTTGCCTTTAGCTCCTCACCATGATTAATTACATTATATACATCATGCAAACGGGGTCAAAACCGGGGTGTGGCATTCCCCTCCCCCTCGGAATAACACCATCCTCGGTGTTCCATTACATAGGAATACATATACAATACATATACAATTGCACATCAAAATTTCAAAATTTTGCAGATCTGTCCCATGTTCAGTTATTCACTTTGAACGTTCAGGACCAAGCCCCTCGGCTTCCATGAACTTCTCCTGCTGGTTCTCAACTTTCAGCTTATCCCGAAGTCTAGGATCTTTGCGACTGTTGCCCTCATCATGTTCCCTCATTGGACAGTCCCGGCGTAAATGATGTCCTCCGCATTCCCAGTATTTCACTAGCTGCTTCATCTTTACCTGCTCAATTTCCTTTGAGTCTTCATTCCTGGACCTTTTCCCAACGGGTCGCTTGGACGAATGTCCCATCGCTGATTCACCTTCCTTTCTTTTGCCGATTGCTCCCAGAAGGCTTTTAACCTCCATTTGCAAACCAATAGAGTCTTGCAAAATCTGGTGGTTCATTTCATTCTGCCTTTTTTGTATCTTGAGCATCTCCCCAAGATTTTCTTGGGTCTTGGCAATCATTTGAAGGAGACTTCCAGCCAAGTCCAACAACTTTTGATCTGCAGCCATCATCAATGTGCACTACCGGGTTTCACTTTTCTCACCTGTGAAATGCACCATTGAAATTTGTGTCAGACCAAGCATAATATAGACATCAAAATCAGTCAGTTAATTACCCAATTGGCATGACAGTCCAAGTTTCATCAAGGAGGATTTCATATTTTTCATGCCTTCCCAACAGGCACACGAGCTCATTCATGTCCATTCTTGGGCAGGGAATTAACTATTCCAACATCCACAATAACTATTCCATGCATTCAACAATATTTTGTTTTTCACAATGCATATATATATATATATATATATATATATATATATATATATATAATTAAAAGGGCAAGAGAGAGCAGAAAGAGTTTTTTCCCCTCTTTGTTTTGTTCCATCCTAGAACCCACACCACCATTGTGGCTTTTCATGCTCTCAGCCTCTTTCACTTCACTGTGAATGCTGGACCAATCTCTCTTGGTCATGACACTTAGTGTCTCTGGTCCATTTCAGACCTCTAAACCATGGAGTCTCTCCACATGGTTTGTCTCAACTGCTAGGAACCTCCCAGTCTCACTAGCACCTTTCTCATTGCCGCTCATTCCGAGCTCTCCAGGACAGTCACATGTCCACATGCACCCCTAGGATGCTCTCATAGTCCTCGCTCCCAGCGATACATATATCCAAACATTGAATAGATTCACATGTTTAGTTTATTCTCATAAGTTTTATCTCTAAAACAAGAGCTTAAAACATCATAACCAAATCATATACACATGTATATTCATAAGCAAAATAATCCAATACTTATCTGTATTGTGCATTTCCTCGTTCGTCCACAAGATCCTGCTTCGCTTTGCAAGCCTTGGGATCACCTATGGACTTGGATGTTAGGTCAGCACGCAGGCTACTTCACAACATCCTTTTATATATATCAAGCACAGTCAAGCCAATACATTAAATAATTCATGTCCAGCCAGTACATCCACATGTCAACTGGGCTTGGAACTTTACCATGACCATTTCCAGGTCTAGGATCTACTATGGATCCTCAGGCATATAACAACCCAACATACACTTATATCAACAATAACCCTTACTCCACAACCCCTCACAACAACCATCTACCTTTTACCTTTAGGGTGCAACACCCAACTGCATCTATTTAGCCTGTCAACACAAGCAATATAAGCAAACTCATCAGTGTTATTGCTCTAAAATGGTAATAATATTTCATGTCATTCACTATCAAGTATTGAGACACTAGGAGTGCGTCCACTCCCTAGGGTGTAATCAATATCGAAAACCCTTTCATGACTCGACATCGGGAAAGCGTGCACCCCTTTCCGATGTTACCCATGTAGGCCCTATTCATACTCAAGCAATCGGTCATAATGGATATTAAATCAAAACATGTTCTGCATATGGAATTTGAATAATTTGACATGCATATTCTCAGCAAGGGTCACAGAACACTTATCCATTTGTCGATGCAGTATGCCTTTGTTAAGGAGGAATGGGGGGGCTCCTTCTCTGAGTTAACAGTCCCTCGGTTTGCTATCCCAACTCCTTTTCACACTTCATGTTCACACATGTCTTACCGACATAATTTATACCATCTCACTCATGTTGCTACCAAACATGTAGTGCAGATGAGACATTTCCAAAATGTCCAATGGTGTTTCACCCGAAACCCATTTCCAAGGGAAAACCTTCCCATGAAGTTTGGCTCTTGCAGGCCATCACACATGATCTTCCTGCAACGTGCACCCCTGGCACATTCATCAAATAGCCAAACAGTCAATCATTATCTGATAATACAATCCAAATTGATTGTTCCATAACCAAGCAATGACATTGGTAATCAAATTCAATAGAAATTGCAATTCTGTCTACTACAGAAATTAGTTTGCTTCTAACATAATACGAATACCCACTTACAATGCGTCCTCCTGACACAATCTTATGCAAACCAATAGTGATTAGTAGTTGTCAGCAATTTCTTAAATACAAAATTCACAATTCAAATTTAACAACCCATTATGCATACCAACTAGCTTTACAGCTATAAGACTCTTCTCATAAGATTTGGCTCTTTTACATGGTAGATTATGGCATTGGTCAGGGTCTTACCTCTCACTGCCATGCTTGAAATAATCTACCTAAAACATGAGCTTCAATCAACCAAACACTTGGTAAGTCTGGATGCATATAACCTTTTCATTTCTGCAACCATTACTGAAGCATCTTTAGAATTTATAAAATTCAAATACTTCCAGCTGTTAGTCATATCAATATTACCAAAACTCATTTACTTCACGCAATCATTATCGTGCTAACATTTGCAAGGTATAGTCACATCATTCATGCAATTAAATGAAATGTTTAGATACTCCTTACTTCACAAGCGTATCATTTGTACCACCTTACTCTTCCATAGAGCATTTCTGGCAGCCAATTGATCATGACTATCCTCTTTATGCACTTGCAATCCTGCATTCATAACAACCTTTGAAATGGTTCCTGAATTGTCATCAATTCATCATTTCAGCCATTAGTTATTCATAATATCACATGCATTCATCTCAATGCATCACAACATTTGCACCTATACTTATGCAATCAGTCACT
>LPNX010632325.1:193052-240522 GCA_001517045.1 Pseudotsuga menziesii
GAGGAATACTATGTATTCAACATATCATGCATGGCCTAACCATGACTACTTCATATAGGATGCATTACTACAATCAAGATCATCAGTACTTACTTTCCTTGGGCTACTAAGCTCAATCAATATATACAGGCATGACACCTTTCTATATTCAAATATCCACATGGTATGAGGTCTCTTACCTTTACCATTCCATGGAATTGTCATAAGCAAACTCTTACCTTCATGGGTCGTACTTACACCCTTGACATTACTAATTTGGTTGGTCATTTGCAGGAGATTGCAGAATTTGCTCACCAACTTTTGATTATGGACTTGTTGCCTCATCCCTTTCTTCGTAGGGTTGCTAGTCACAGTTGTCAGCATCAGCAACATATTCAGCCATGTCCATGTTGTCATTGGTTTTTCCACTAATGCCAACACCAATGCAATAACTATCATTAGTGGTTCATTATAAATGTATAATCCTCAATATCCTATGTACGCAAAACATATCCTCATGCTTTTCATGCATAAAAATTATAAAATGTAGTTATAACCAGCAAGATAGGGTTTAGGGAAATTTCCCTTTTCAAGTCTTTCATCCTTGCATGGAACTCCTCTTCCACACAACAGCTGGTTAGCCTTCATAGTCCTTGCTACCTCTGGGCATGCAATTCTCCAGATTTGTCCATTTGATAGCAGCGGCCGTCATTAGCACTTTGCTGCTCCATGCTCAGATTCTGGTGACTTTCCCTTGTTCCTTACTGGATAGGCTTTCCAACGCCTATCCACATGCTTCATTCCGACCTCGGGTGTGAAAACCACACCACTTCTAAAAATGAAGATTTTCACCAAATCTCGGCATTTTACACACAACTGCATTTTGGACTGGGTGTCAACTTCAGCCACCTGTAAACCCCATTGAAAAACTACTGAAAAATACTACTAGAAAAAAGTCGAAATCTACGGGAAAATCCCACTTGAAAATCTCAAAATTTTCCTCTACAGAATCGGCTCTCATTTCGACTATCAGTCTGACATTTCGGCGGTCGAAACAACTAATTTCCTCCGTTGCTCATCGACTGTCGGATCCACTAAGCGCTACGCATCGGCGATCCGATCTTCTATTTTTTTTCGACGTGTCGGATCCCTAGTCATCTAGCTAGCTGCAATGATGGACGTTCAATCCACTTACTTCATTCGACGTTGCTCATCGGCTATCCAATGAACTAATTTTTTTCGACGTTTCGGGCCGATCCTCCTTTGGCTTCCGGTGTATCGGCCGACCGATCCTCTAAAGTTTTCCGATGTTTTCTATACTTAGAAAATTTTTCTTCTTTTTCGGAAATCTTTCTTCTTCGAAAATTTTTCTTCTTTCTTCTACCATCGCATCAGCTGGTCGATCGTCTAACCTTCACCGACGTTTCGGAGATCTTTCAGAGATCTCCGCCGAAACTGCGGCTCCGTCTTCAACTAATTTCTCTGAAACTTTCTCTTTTCTTCTGCCGCTGCATCAGCAAACTCATCTTCTATTTTTCTCTGATACTTGCCGCTGCATCGGCTTCTCAAACAACTAAATCTTTCCGACGGCTTCCATACTTAGACGAATTTTTCAACTTTTCCAAATTTTTCCTCTTTCTACTTTCTTTCGCTGGCGGCATTGGAAGTCCTTTCCGCTAACTGAGCCGATGTATCGGCTGCTCAAATAGCTAACTTTCGCCGCTTGATCTCAACACTTACTTTCCGCCGCCGCTTGATCGGCTCCATTTCCTTCTTTCTGTCAGCAGAATTGTTCCTTCCGCAGCCGCAACGGCGGAACATCAAACACTATCTACCTCCGATCGATGAACTAATTCTTTGACCGGCATCGGCAGTCTTTTCTCATCGGCAGGCTAGTGCTTTTGGCTTCCGCAACGGCGGAACATCAAACCACTATCTTCTTCCGGTAGCCGACGATTTCTATACTTAGAAAAATTTTCAACTTTTCTTCATGGCGTCAGCGGTCGGAGGCCTTACCCGTCGGATGCGTAGTCTTTTAGTCATCCGCAATGGCGGATGCTCGATCAACTAAGTATCGGAGATCCAAACAACTATCCTTCACCGATCACCGATGATCTTCAACACTTAGACAAATTTTTCAAAATTTGTCTCTTCTTCTTTTACGGAACATAGCATCTGTCGGCGGTCGGAACCATTAAGCACTATTGCATCGACGTTTTAGTCCCTTCGGCAGCCGCAAGGGTGGAATGTCAAACGCTAAACTTTTCCACGATGTCGGCGAACCCAACATCTATTTCCTGTCGACGGACGCTAAACACTTAGAAAATTTTCAAAATTTTCCCTCCATCTGTCCTCTGTCGGAGGTGCTTCCACTCCACTAAGTGTTCCAGAAGTCCATTCCACTAAGTGTTCCGACTGTTCAACACTTAGACAATTTTTCAAAAATTCTTTTCCACCTGCCCCTCCTCGGATGGCCTTCCGACTACACCTTCCGGCGTATCGGAGGAGCTTCCCACTTAGTTCTCCGATGACTCGATGAGCTCGACACTTAGAGAAAATTTTCAACAAAATTTCCTATCATAATTACTGATCTCTGCTGGGTAGAAGGGAATCCTTCCTCAGTCATTGCACCCTGGTGGTCCATGCAAGCCCATGCTGTAACATGAGCTCTGATACCACGCTGTCATGTCCCCGACCCTTCGACCGGCGAAGAGGATGTGACCAACACCAATACAAATGGGCAAACAGCCCCATGATCATGAACAAACATGAAAACAGTCCCATAACCAGGAACAAGAATAAATGTTGAAATTAAAAGCTTAAACATAATACATAACAGGATGAATAATCCATCAACATTCAGCGGAAGCAAACACATACAGTCCAGCATTTAACATTTTCATCATAATTCATGAAAGAGTAGATTAAATTGCAGAGATGAAATATTCAGCGGTACTTATCTTTTGATGAAGAACTCACCCCGCAACCAGCTATGTCACTGCAAAATTCCACTCAACCATAGGCGAGCGTGCTCATAAATCTCTTAGCAACACTGCCACCCTCTAGCTGGGCATGATTCCTCAAGGAATAAGGGTCAATGCAGGCTTACACATAGCCAAGGTTTGCCAACACACAGCCAAACCCACACCATAGGGTTCACCAGGTTGCCAAGGAGCTGGGATAGGCTAAATGCCAAGCTGGTGGCCTCAACACCAGTCTTCTCATGCATACCTAGCCTCTAGTCCCACTCTCAACAGTCCGTAGACCACCCACTGCATACTATAGCAACCAACCCACTCATGGATCTGTGATGAAGGCAAAGACAACCGGGGACAGTCCCAAACAAAAGAGGAAACACAGCTTAAGCCACAAGACAACTCAGAGTTGTTCTTGGCCCTAGTGTGGCCAAAACAACTCAACAGCAACCCAAACCAGGGTACTTCAGCAACCACAATACACACTGCAAATTATGGCAACTTTACACAGTCCCAAACATGATCAATGAGCACTGCTCACAACATGGAGGAAAACAACAGTCCCAAACGCACAACAACGCAATCACAACATGGGGAAAGACAGCAGTCCGTCCTGGACAACTAAGCAAACGAAAAGAATTACATAGACCGCAACATAGTCCCTGAGCGTAATGGCTGTCCACAAGAAAATCGTGGGTGACTGTGACCGATTTCCTCGCTGGGGAACAATGTGAGTGATAGTGGAGACGACTCCTCACTCCTGGATGCTTGAGACCAAGATAGAAAATACCTATGCGTGAAAAATAATGAGCAGACCACGATCCCTGCGTGAGGATGGATAGCTCTATCTCTGCGCGTGGGTGAACAGACAACCGGGAGGAAAACAAACCGTGGAGTTAACGCCCGTGGAGAGAATGAAGGAAGGGCGTATTTGTCCCTCTGTCCATCATGAGGTTCCTTGCTAGTGGAGTGTGCAGGTGGTGTAATGAATGACAGTCCTGCCACCCCACTCCCAAAAAAAATAACTGCCTCAACCACCAGTAGCAATTCTTAATGGAGGTGGTTGGGTAAGACAAGGTGGTGACACATGGGTTTTTCCTCATAGACCAAGGTTTGACATCCCCCACCCTTATCCTTTGGAATCATGCCCTTTTCATTTCAATGTTGCACTACCGTAGCTGGTTGTGGTTTATTTTAATTGATGTGCGTGTTTACATGATGCCGAATTATAGTGTGCCAGATAGCACAATATACCATCGGCAACTATCCCCATTGCCGAAACATACACAATCGAATTGATGGTGGGGATTTTGCCTTTAGCTCCTCACCATGATTAATTACATTATATACATCATGCAAACGGGGTCAAAACTGAGGTGTGACAATTCAACATTTGTCTTACATAGGATACATCTGTTAGGACAAAGCCATCCCCTTTTACATAGGTTGTCCCAAGTATTTATTTTCTTATTAAATGCCAGCCAAGTAAAGCACTTGAGTTTCTGTGGGATATTGAATTTCCAAACCTGCGAGAGAATACAATCTGATGACAGAGGAAAATATTTAGATACAATGAGTTTATATGATTTTTTTTTTCCGTAACCATGTCTGATTTCTTATCATACATCCAGAGCAGAGAGTCTTCAGAATTCCTAATCTTGATTCCGCCATAAGAAAGGCCTTTGATAAATGATGTCCGAAGGTCATCCCAATCAACCCCCAGGTCTAGATCAGAAGCTGAGAACCAACCATTAAAACCTTGTGAAAATCCATCTTGATTCTGAGCCTGAGCAAGGTAAGTAATCCCATAGTCATCTAGATAATCCCTTAGGTCCACCGGGAGAGAATACGATGCATCAAGACCTGCTATAGGATCAACACCCAGACGAATTTTCATTCCATCTCCCAACTTCCAGCCGAGCTTACATGTAATCCAAGACAAATTTCTTTAAAGCCATTCCAGAAATATTGTAACCCCCCTGTTTTGACACCGTTTGCATTAAATATACATGATACATATATTGTAAATAATCATGGTGCAGAGCTAAAGGCAAAGGCCCCACCATCGATTTGGTTATGTTATGTTTCGGATAGAAATTGTCACCGATGGTATATCGAGATATGTGACATACATATTAAGTTGTGGAATTATGTAACTATACGTCTTTAATTAAATAACTCCAGCCAGCTATGTTCAATGCAACCAAATTGAGAAGGGGCATGATTCCTAAGGATGAGGAGGGGGAATGCTGAACCTTGAGCCATGGGGGGGAAAAGACATGTGTCACCACTCTTTTGCTCACCTTCCTTTGTCTCATCCAACCACCACCTTAGTTATTCTGTTTTTAGTTGGGGCAGCCATTGGCTGACAGGAAAACCACTACTACGCCCATGCCTGCACTCTCTCCACGACGCGCCTTTTGGGTTGCGGATGGTCTGTCCATTAGGGGGATCGTGAGTCTGGTCATTTTCCCTCGTGCAGAGTGGAGTTAAAAGGGGGCCACAATTCATTGATTGGAGTTGGTTTTTTCTCCTCTTCCTCATAGATTGCTGGCTTGCGGGTTGGTTCTTCCTTCTCTCATAAAGTTGTTAGTCTGCGGTGGTGTTCATCCTCATGCTCACGCAGAGAGTTTGTGTCTTTTACACCATTGTCAGACTGTGTAACGTTCTGTTTTTCCATCATTGAATCGTGGCTGTGATTTTCATCTACAGTTCTGTGGGTTGCGTCTTTTTTCCTCACGTATAGATTGGGAGCCTGTTCCTTTCCCATTTCGGTCGGTGTAAGTTCTCCAGCGATTGCATTGGGGATTGTGTGCTGTGGGTTCATGGATGTTCGTGGGCTGTTGTTTGCCACGTTTGCTAGACTGTGTTTTTCCCGTGTGATGCTGTAGGTTGCTATGGAATTGTTTTGGCCACGATAGGGCCAAGAATGATTCAGGGAGTTGTTTTCCCTTGTTAAAGCTTGAATAGCTGTTTTGCTACATGCACACAGTGGTTTTGTCCTCGGACCGCATTGGAGTGGTGAATGAGGGCCTCATGTACTTGATAAACCTGGTGGTTTGGGAACCACACAAATAGAGCTAGTGGGTTGGCTTTATTCTCCACAACCCCTGAATAGCACTAGAAGGGAGATTAGGGTTTGAGGGACTGCGTTGCAAAGAAAGGAATGATTTCCTTGTGTTGGGTGTGTGTGGGTGTCCTAGAAGCCAGGTTGGTTCTGATGTAGGTGTCCTTAGCTCTTCAATGAGCTCACCAGCTTAGCGTTTAGCCTTTCCCAGCTCCTAGATGGCCTGATAAACCCAACTTTGTTGGCTTGGCTGATCTGTTGTTCACCTGATAAACCCAACTCTGTTGGCTTGGCTGAATTGTGTACCCTTGTGGTGTTGTTATCCTTGGCTATGTGTAAGCCTATTAGTTCCTTATTCCTTGGGGAATCATGCCCGGATCAGGGGTGGCAGCGTTGCTGAGAGATAAAGGAGCACGCGGGCCTGTGGTTGGGTGGAACGTTGCAACGATGTAGCTGGTTGTGGGACAAGTCCTTATTAAGATAAGTATTCTTGCCTGAATTGTGTCTACAATTGTATTTACCATTGATGAATGATAATGCACATAAAGAATGTTGAATTGTATATGAATGCATGCTGTTTTGCTTCCGCTATGTATGATCCAGGAGGATATTGGTGGCCACCCACCTATTCCTCTTGGACCCCAACCATTGTTTCTTTCAGTTTTCCAGTTTCCTTAATTGTAGCACAATTTACTATTTTTGGCAATTTTCGGGTCCTAAACTTCCGGAGCCGTTTTGAGGCCCTAAACGACGTTTTTTTGGCATTGAATGGTCAGGCAAAGATGAGTCTGTTTCAAACTTGATATTTGTTTTTTATGCATGTAGTCCTTAAACATATCTTTCCAACAATATATCATGCGCGTCAAACGGAGGTAGTATGCTAAAGTTACGACCCCGAGAACTTGATGTACCAAGTTACCCAACGGGGCCCACATTAAGGCGTTTCACCTCCTAGGGTTAGGTTTTTGGATGTGTAGGGTTTCCATTGTTTCTCAATAATATATAGGCCTTTGAGCCTCATTGTAACACAGAGTTCAGAGGCATGTAGCCGCCACATCTCTTCTTGGAGATAAGCTACCAGCACTCTAGCTAGTTTATTTCCATTCTGTATGTAAACAAGTTTTAGTTATTGATTGATGAAATGAAGTGTTATTTTCGCTGCATATTTGTTTCTATGGTTATTTTTGTATTCTATTACGTTCCTGCATAAATATGGATAAGTGGTATTATAGCAATCTGCTCTTTCTCAATCCTTCTTTGCATGTCCCCAACAAGGGCGGGGTATAAAGAGTTAGGGCTTGATCTGGTTGAACCTTTGCAAGATCAACCTCGCAAATCCCGACGGCCACCCATGGGGGATGAAAAGAAAGACAAGGGCACAGAAGATCCTATCAAAATGTTGCTCGAGGAGGCCCTTGAAAAACAAAGGAACGTGATGATGGATAAATTTTCCCAGATGTCACGTCCCCATGCCTCCAACCGGCAAGGAGGACGCGACTACCAGCTTCAATCACACGGGCTGAGAGCCCCATGAACAAATGCATACACAAAATGGTTGAAACAGAATGCTGAAGGAAACTGCGTTGAAGTAAAAACATGCACTTATGCAATCATCTATCAGACACAGCGGAACATCATACATTCAAACAAGCATTCATCATACACAACGGAAACCAACAACATTCAGTCATGGATGGATTCAACATGTTCATCATTTAATTAATAGAAATTAAGGTTGCAGAAGTATAATTGGACAAGATCACTTATCTTATGAAGAAGTCGATCTGCAACCAGCTACGTCGCTGCAACGTTCCACCCAACCATAGGCCAGCGAGCTCCTTAATCTCTCAGCAACACTGCCACCCCCGAGCTGGGCATGATTCTCCAAGGAATAAGGGAACAACGGGCTTACACGTAGCCAAGGACACACAAAACACACAGCCAAGCCAACAAAGTTGGGTTTATCAGGCCATTAGGGGGCTGGAGAAGGGA
Source organism: Pseudotsuga menziesii (assembly GCA_001517045.1). Taxonomy (NCBI): domain Eukaryota; kingdom Viridiplantae; phylum Streptophyta; class Pinopsida; order Pinales; family Pinaceae; genus Pseudotsuga; species Pseudotsuga menziesii. Next base: position 201,066 of record LPNX010632325.1, read on the forward strand.
AATTGCTAAGCTGGTGAGCTCATTACTGAGCCAAGAACACCTACACCAGAACTAGCCTGACCTCTAAGACACCCAAACACACCCAACACAAGGAATCGGTCCCTTCTCTGTTACACAGTCCCTCAGGCCCTGCATTCCCTTCCAGTGCTATTCAGGGGTGATGGAGAAGAAGGCCAGCCCTCTAGCTCTGTCTGTGTGGTTTCCAGCCACCGAGTTTATCAAGCAAATCTAATCCAACCTCCCTACTCCTCTCACAATTTGAAGACCAACCATTGCACTCAAGCAATTAAATTAGCTATCACAGCTTAAACAAGAAAAACGAATTCTGAGTCATTCTTGGCCCTATCGTGGCCAAAATGACTCTTAGGCAAATTTACAACAGTCCCCAACATGTAACGAAGACCACAACAACCACAGCCAGCAACGTGGGAAAACACAGCCCGTCCTGGGCACGAGATCACCAAGAAAACATATACAGACCACGTTGGGGAAGAAATTACAGTCTCCCAGCCTGTGGATGAGCATGAGCAACAATGCCGAACCCACAATCAACCGGTGGGGAGTGGATACGACCACATTGTCCATAAATCTGCAGGGAAAGAAACTACATGGGTAAAACCCAGAAGGTTCTGTGCCTGAAGACGAAAAATGGGAAAGAATCCCTCTGAGTGAGAATGAACAACAATGGAGGGGACGCGAAATGCAAGTGCGTGAGCGTTTTTTCACAATCGTGGGGAGAGTGGAAGAAATCCCTGCGTGAATGATGGCAGTCGTTTTTCCCAGCCATAGTGAAGTCAACCATGGTGGAGTGTGCGTGTGGGTGAGGACTGACAGTCCTGTCACCCCACTCCCCAAAACAATTAAGTGCCTCAACCACCAGCAGTCTTTCTTAATGAAAGTGGTTGGCATAAAATAGAGGAAGAAGACACATGGGTTTTTCTCTCATTGGCCAAGGTTGACAATTTCCCCCACATCCTTATCCTTGTGAAAATCATGCCCCTTTCGATTTAGTTGCCGCGATCGTAGCTGGTCGGGTTCATTTAATTAATTATAGATGCATATTTACATGATGACCAACATAATATATGCCGCATGCCCCGATATACCATCGGTGACAAATATAAATCTTAAACATAACATGACCGATCAATGGTGGGGCCTTGGTCTTTAGCTCCACACCATGATCATTTACAATATATACATCATATACATCTAATGCAATGGGGTCAAAATCGGGACATTACACCAGATCCTTCAACGACCTCCCACTGGCGGCGCATCTGCATCTAGCAGCCACTATGGAGGTGCAACCCCTTTTAAGGTACAAGTAAACTTCGACATTCCCATATTTGATGGTCGAATAGATGCAGATGCCATAGATAAATGGTTGAATCTATTAGAAGGATATTTCTCGGTTCATGACTTTTCTGACCGGGAAAAGATTACTTTTTCTCTACTCAAAGCCGCCCCCCATGTCAAGGACTGGTGGGAAACCTACTGTGAGAGAAAGGATGAGGAGGAACCCTCTCTATTCTCTGCTGTACCCACTTGGAATTCTTTCTGAGATTCCATAAAGGGACAATATTATTTGGTGGGGAGCTATGAGGACAAGTACATCCAATGGACTATGCTGCGGCAGCAAAGAGATCAAGATGTGCATGAGCTGACGAATCTGTTCCATACCCTGTGCACCAAGTTGGGTACCAAAGATTCTGAGAAAAATTTGGTGCTGAAGTACCATAGTTGTCTGCAAAGATACATTCAGGAGGAAATGGAGTTCCTCGACATCTCCTCGCTTGGTACGACATGTTGGTACGCTGCCAAAATTGAGCAAAAATTCAAACAGAAAAAGTGAGACTTTGGATCTGTGAATCAGAAGCAAGGAAAAGGTGCCCCCAAACCGCAGAACCAAGGACACAACCAAGGAATGGTGACTCAAGAAAACTTGCCAAAGCCGCAAGCAAAGAGCAACACTGCAAAGCTAAAGAAGGAAGCGGGAAAGTGGTGCAAGTTCCATAAGAGCCCCACTCACAACACAAGTGAGTGTCGGGCTAAGCAGTCACTAGTGGCTGAGATAAAGGCTTCTAAATCAGATGCATACTCTGACACTGAATCAGAACCCGAGAAAGGGAATGACAGAGGGAAGAAGATTATCGATGTAGAGCACAATTCCACCATTTCCACCACGAAGATCCAAAAGGAAGAACCAGAATATTCAGAGGAGGAGGAGCGTCTTTTCCACTTCCATATGTGGGTAAAGGGTTCCCCGCTATAGTTCATTATCGACAGTGGGGGCCAAAAGAACCTGATTTCAGTAGAGGTCATGAAGCGGTTGGGTTTGTCGACCACATCACACCCACAGCCATACACCATCGGGTGACTTCACCAAGGAAGAGATCTCCGCGTCAGCCAGCAGTGTCGACTTCCCTACAACATCAATCCCTTCACCGATGAGGTATTATGTGATATTGCTCCTCTTGATGTTTGTGATGTATTATTAGGTCAACCATACTTATGAAAGTGACATGCTCTGTATGAGTCCTGGCCTCGCGCTGTTATTATTACATTGGGAAATAATTTGTACAGAATACCAAAGGTACCACCCCCTGCCGCTATCTCTTTGGTTACTGCAAAACAATGCAGTAAGCTCATTTCCAAAACTAGGAAGTTTGTTTTCTTGATGATCCGCTCTTAGGGAAAGAAGAATATCATTGCTACAACCTCCAGACAGGGCCCCTCCACACGACAAAAATAAATGGACAAGGTCATGGAGGAGTACTGGGACATATTCACCTCACCCACCGGGGTGCCTCTCCATTGTCAGGTCAAGCACCCCATCAATTTGACCCTAGGTGCACCGCTGCCCAATGGACCGATCTATCGTCATTATGTTCTGGAGAATGATGAAATAAAGAGGCAAATTCAGGAGCTGCTATAGAAGGGTCACATCCGACCAAGTTCATCGCCCTATGGGAGCCCGATCATGTTGGTACAGAAGAAGGATGGGACTTGGAGACTCTGTATTGACTATCGGGCGCTGAACAAGATCACTGTCCAGAATAGGTACTCGATCCCAAAGATATATGACCTCCTATAACAGCTTAAAGGGGAGAAATATTTTAGCAAGATCGACTTAAAGTCTGGGTATCACCAGGTACCGATCGAACCAACCGATGTGTGGAAGACTGCCTTCAAAGCCAAGGAGGGCCTTTTCGAATGGTTGATCATGCCTTTCGGGCTGACGAATGCCCCTGCAACCTTCATGAGACTGATGGATGACATATTGCAGCCATTAACCAAATCATTTGTAGTAGTGTACTTGGATGACATCCTGATCTTCAGCCAGACTTGGTAAGAGCACCTCCACCACATCCGACAGGTTCTCTAAGCATTGCGGCAGCACAAGTTGTGTGCCAATTTGGACAAGTGCACTTTTGGCATGACCCAGGTTTAGTATCTGGGATACATTATTAATGATTGTGGGGTACATGGGGATCCAACCAAGATCCAAGTCATTCGAGATTGGCCAGCCCCAACTACTCTAACAGAGCTTCGCAGCTTTCTGGGCCTTGCTAATTTCTACCACAGGTTCGTGTTGGGATTCTCTCATATCACTTGGCCCTTGAGTCAAGTCACCAAGGGAGGAGCGAAAGCAAAATTATTTTGGTCGAAAACTCAATAGAAGGCATTTACAGAATTGAAACATCGCCTATGCTATGCCCCAGTGCTCACATTACCAGACTTGCAACAACCATTTGAGATCGAGACAGATGCCTCTGACTATGCTATTGGGGCAGTCCTTACTCAACAAGGGCATCTAGTAGCATATCACAGTGAGACACTGTCCGACACTGTCCGCAAATATCCCACTTATGACAAAGAGATGTATTCCATTGTACAGGCTTGTCGACAATGGAAGCATTACATTTTTGGGAAGGAAACGATCATCCACATAGACCACCGACCCCTACAGGTCATGCAGACACAAGGGAAGTTACAGAACGATCGCCATCAGAAGTGGTCCACATATCTACAAGAGTTTCATTTGAACATCAAGTATAAGAAGGGGAGCACCAATAATATTGCAAACTGCCTCAGCCAACCACCGATCGTGGCGATAACGACCGTGCTCAAATCTTGTGGGCACGAGACTTCTGATTGGCCGCTTCTCTATAAGAGCGATCCAGAATTCAGCCACACATACCAGATGCTCTTGGAGGGAAACCAAGTTCCAAAATTTCACCTCTAGGATGTACTACTGTGTCACATGGGACACCTTTGTGTTCCTTCAAGCGAGCATGCCAAGATGATTTGGGAAGCTCACTACAGTCGGGTTGTTGGGCATCTCAGGGTCGAGAAAATAGTGGCAGTACTGCAGAAGTATTTCTATTGGCCGAACCTTCGACAGGACATCGAGAAGTACATCCGATCCTGCACTTCCTGCGCCATTGCCAAACCATCCATCAAGAAGAAAGGCCTCTATACTTCGTTACCTACCCCTATTCGACCTTGGGAATCCATCTCCATCGATTACATGTCAGGCCTTCCTTCTACTAAGCACGACAATGACTGTGTGTTTGTGGTCGTTGACAGATTCTCAAAGATGGCCATAATGGCGGTCTGGAAGAAGAATATCACAGCAGAAGCCACTGCTAAACTCTTCTTTGAATGAGTGTGGGTACACTTTGGGATTCCACATTCTATAATCTCAGACTGGGACAACAGGTTCCTTAGTACATTCTGGTCTAGCCTATGGTCAATGCTAGACACCAAGCTCACAAAGTCCATAGCTTTCCATCCCCAGACTGATGGCTAGACAGAGGTCGTCAACAGGATGATCGTACACATTTTGCGCATGTACAACTCAAAGCATCCATGCACATGGGATGAGAGCCTCCCCTATGTACAACACAGCTAAAACCGGGCCCTCCACATCTCAACCAACCACAACCCCTTTCAGGTGGGCTTGGGATTCCAGCCACTATGTCCCATTGATGTAGCCATGCCATTTGCAGCTACTCAGGCTAATTCAGCTCATATCTAGTCTGAAGTCTCCAAGGAAAACAACTTCATTGAGCGCATTCAGCACATTCACCAACAGGTTCATGACATATTGGATAGATCCAGTGCTAAGTACAAGCAGCGACATGATCAACATCGGGTGCAACACAACTTCCAGGTGGGCAACAAAGTGTGGCTACATTTGCAGAAGGAGCGCCTCGCTGGACCCCACCGCAAGCTTCGCCCACTCCAATATGGGCCATACACCATCACCAAGGATGTCGGGGACAATGCCTTCGAGCTCAATATTCCACCATTCCTTGGTCTGCACCCAGTGTTCAATGTGGACCGCCTTCGGCCCTACTTTCCACCTCTAGTGGACACATCAGACGTGGCAGAACAACTCACACCAACAGAGTTAAACCCCGATTGCATGGAACAAGCCACCGCTGATCGGATTATGGACACATAGATTAAGAACACCCGCTAGCAGAAGATCCAGCTATATCAAGTTGTCAAAGCAGGCCAACTTCTTCACCAGGGAAAGTGGCTCACCAGGGACCAAGTTCAACAGAAGTTTCCTCATCTCATGGAGGAACTCAACGCAATGGGGACCATTGCTTCCTAAGGGGGGAGGAATGATCCAGGAGGATATTGGTGGCCACCCACCTATTCCTCTTGGACCCCCACCATTGTTTCTTTCAGTTTTCTAGTTTCCTTAATTGTAGCACAATTTACTATTTTTGGCAGTTTTCGGGTCCTAAACTTCCGGAGCCGTTTTGAGGCCCTAAACGACGTTTTTTTGGCATCGAATGGTCGGGCCAATATGAGTCCATTTCAAACTTAATGTTTACTATTTTTGGATGTAGTCCTTAAACATATATTTCTAACGATATATGATGCGCGTCAAACGGAGGTAGTATGCTAAAGTTACGACCCCGGGAACTTGATGTACCAAGTTACCCAACGGGGCCCACATTAAGGCGTTTCACCTACTAGGGTTAGGTTTTTGGATGTGCAGGGTTTCCATTGTTTCTCAATATTATATAGGCCTTCGAGCCTCATTTTAACACAGAGTTCAGAGGCATGTAGCCGCCACATCTCTTCTCAGAGATAAGCTACCAACACTCTAGCTAGTTTATTTCCATTCTGTATGTAAACAAGTTTCAGTTATTGATTGATGAAATGAAGTGTTATTTCCGCTGCATATTTGTTTCTATGGTTATTTGTGTATTTTGTTGCGTTCCTGCATAAATCTGGATCAATGTATATGATTTATTAGTGCATCATAGTATGTTTTAAGTAATCTTGTTATAGCATTATATGTATATATGTTCATGTTCATGGGGCTAGATGCCCGGATGTTTGATGTATGGTAGCGTCCTCTTCGCCGATCGAAGGGTTGGGGATGTTACAAATATGAATTTCCAATTATAGTGAAATTTCGAGCTTTGATCCAGTCCTCCAAAGGTCTATTTTTTAAATATTTATGAGCAATGATCTGCCTCCAAATACCATTCCCCATCAGAAACTGCCACATACTCTTCAGTCTGAGAGAGATCCCAAACCATTCTAAGTTCTTTATGTCCCAACCACCGAATTCAATACGAGATGAAACATTTTTCCAATTCACGAACTGGTATTGCTGATGACCATCTGATTTCCCCCACAGGAATGTAAATATGGAGATCCTCAATAAATTTAGTATAGATCTGGGACATCTGTCCAGGGAAAACCAATACACCGCTAACCCTGTAAGGACATATTTAATAAGGACTAATCTGCCCCCAAGTGTAAGAAACCTATAACTCCACTTTTTAATCTTATTTTCAAACATTTCTACCATCCATCTCCAGTTAGTGGATAGATGCCCCAGAGGTTTTAGGCGATATCCAAAGTATTTGAAGCCTGAAGTGATAGGATCCATGCTATAGGGAAGAATTACCGAAATTTGACGTCTAGTCTCTTTGTCAACGTTTTGGTAGAGGAAAGAATATTTTTCCTTGCAGACAGACATACCCGTAGCCGAAAAAAATAAATCTAGAGCTTCTTTGTATGCACCCCATTCATCAACAGTTCCAATGCCAAATAAGATCACATTGTCAACCAATAACATGTGTGTTATAGACATGCTAGGAAAGTACTGAAAACCTTTGATGTGAATTTTTTGCTGAGAATCCATAATGATCCTGCTGAGACTCTCAATGATCAAAATGAATAATGATCAAAAAGAGGGCTAGCTTGCAACAACCATCATATTATATTGTTTTATTGTCATATTTAGATTATGTATATTGTTTTATTGGGAATGCAATCAAAGGATGTAGAAGAAAAATAAATTGTATCCAGAACGTTAGTTGAATATTTTCATTATATATCATATTTTAAGAATTTACAAGTACGCATGGAATTTTAATATTTTAGGGATGAATTTTCTATAATCCCACTTCATCAAAGAGACATCTACTACCACTTTCATTTTAAGGAAAATATCCGCTATTGAATATATATATATATATGTGTGTGTGTGTGTGTGTGTGTTGAATATATATATGTGTGGGGATTTAAAGCATGATGTGAAGAGGGATCAAAGTTGACATTTCGAAATATTATTGAGTTTGGTTAAAATTGTGTAGCTGTGAAAACCCAAACGTTGGCTTTAATTGCATCCTCCATGGATTCAACCTCTGGAGGAGGTTGATCTCTTTCCTTAGACCCTAATTCCACATCCTTTTAGGCCTTGATTGCTACTCTAACTCCATAAGAAAAATAAACCACCTCAAAATCCATTAAAATATTGGATGAAATATCAGAGGTAGAAGTAAACGTCTTGTCAACAATTCTGGTGTGGGTTCGCCTCTTGCATCTCCCTCTTCACTACTAGGGTGACGAATCTTTGAGAGACATAAGGAACAAAATTGGAAAATATATTGACAAATCCTTACCAAAGGATGGACTGTTCACCTATGCTTGAATTTGTGTAGAAATCGATCTTTAAAAAGGACTTCTAGAAGTCATTCTCCTCTCACTACACAACTGGGAACATGTCCAAAAATTGGACTATGACCAATTTCCCTTCAGATGCAAGACCTATCATGAATACTGGCATCTCATGAAGTATGCAAAGCTAAACTAGAACGCCTCTACAACAACACATTAAAAAGAAGATCAATGGAAAAAGGTGAAAAATAAACAATCCATTGGGAAGAATGCAGTGGCTTCCACCCATATCCCTTTTCATCGGCCTCCCCCTAGCCTCCTCATCCTCATCCATCTCAACCTCCTTCATCTATCCCCTTTCCTGCATTGCAACCAACCCCCCTTCCGCTTGAACTTCTTCTCAATCATATGCTGCAATTGTCCAATGATCTCTTCCACCAATTATCACACTGCTAGTTGTTGGAACATATTATGACCATAGACATGCCATGGAACTTAGAATTGTTCTCAAGTAGTTAGACCAAGGTTGAAACACCATTATTTGGTTCCCCAGTGTCTATTTCATGTGGTATTTCTTTCTAGTATCTATTGGGTGTCTTGGACCAGGAGTTTGTCCACATTTGACCCCAATAACTATGGATATGCCTATCTTGCCTTGTTTGTCCACTTATGCAGCCAATTTCCATGTTTTTAGGATCCTAGCTTCCTCATTCCATGTTTTAAGGAGCTAAGGTTCCCAATTACATTATTTAATGGATAAGGATGCACCCTATTGGGTATTTGGTCAACATTGTGCATTAATGGCCACTGCTCAACCTCTAAACCACCTCATGTGCCCTCATATTGATTCCTTCCACATTAATTGGCCTACCTAACCTCCTCATGGTTCATCTATGTTCATTGAACCTCATTATGTCCCAATCCAAGAGTTACACTTGGCTTCATGTCATTGATGGATGAATTGGTCCAATCTAATCCTACCATTTTGTGAGCCACTCGAATTCAACCAAGTATCTTGATTTTTCCTGTTGATAACATCTATATATTGTACTCATATTGATGAATAATATTAGAGCGGAAAACTTCCCACTGGAGTGATTTTCCTCTAGTGTTTTGTCCAATATTTCTTCTCTATTCTTGCTATCTCTTTGTGCAAATAATTCTAAGTGAGGTTGTTTTTCTCTCTAGATCTAAGTTGGATTGTGACATGTCTCAAAACCTACTGATGTGATTATTGTGCAATCCAAATTATAATAATAGCAAGTTCCAATAAATATGCCACCTTGCATCTTGAGGAAACACCCATAGAAGAAATAGTTCCTAAGTCCTCCACTCAAGGGCCTTTAGAGCCCCTTCAATCTCCAAATCTTAATCCTTCTTTCAGCTCCATCGTGGTTAATTTTGAGGAAAATGAGCCCCCTCCAGAACCGGTCCAACCAAAAAGAATCCTAACTAGAAGGAAAACTCAACAACAAGTAGAAGAATGAGGAAACTAAGGAGGATACAAAAGAAGAAAGGCATAAAAAAGAATAATCAAATATACTAAGGAAAGATGGGAGGAAGAGGAAAACAAGGAAATTTTTTTTGGAACTCAAACAATTATCAATAGAATGAATGGAAGCAACAATATCCCGAGCAATGTAGGAAATACAGCTCCTCAATAGGGGTAGGAAAAAATATATCAAATTATAAATGATGAACATCATCTCCTAAAAATATCTAGGGATGAGCAACAAATTAAAAGAATCAACTCTAAAATACCTAACCTCAAAATAAAAACCAACAATAATACTGCTACGGGAGACAAAGCTAGAGGTAGGGGATACGTTGGATATGGAAAAAAATGTGGTTAAAATATGAAGGTAAAGCAATCATCCCTAAGGGGGCCTTTCCGGGTATCTACACCTTGTGAGATCACTGTGTTTTTAGGCTTGAAATCCAGCTTCTCTCTCAGCATTGGCTTTTGGCATCCCTTATCCACCAAAATACAAGTATTAGATCTAATATTTTCAATATGTATATGCCTAATCATTTCAAAAAAAAGAAACAAGCTAGTCCATGAAGGAACTCACAAGTACAACAACGAAGCAAAACAACATAATAGCTGGAGATTTCAATCTTGTTCTAAGCAATAAATAAAAGAGGGGAGAAAATATAGTGCAAGACCCGCATAGAGAACATAAATAAGAATTGATCTCAGACTAGAATCTCATATATGTCAAGCCTGCAAATGTAAACTTTACTTAGACCAAGTGAAGAAACGACCCTGGTCACATCACGAATCGCCTCGACCAATTCCTCTTACACAATGACTTCTTTATAGAAAACCTTTGTATCTCTTCAAAGATTCTCCCTTCCACCATTTATGACCACAAACTGATCCTCCTCACCTTTTAGGAAATTTTGAACATTGAATTGATACCCTTCTGATTTAACCCTTTGTGTCTTAATGACCCTCTCGCTCTTGCCATTATTTCTAACTCTTGGAATTTGCCAGTGAATGGATCCACCACCTTTGTATGGGATAAAAATATCTAAAGAGTTAAAGATGTGCTCAAAGCTTGGGAAAAAAGTGTATACACTCACCCAGATAGCAAAAGAAAAGATCTAATGACCAAGTTGAAACTTATGCAATCTCAAATGTAGACAATTGAAATTACCTCCATCTCCAAAATACTAAAAAATAAATAGGATTTCAGCTTTACAAGGCTCACAAGGAAGAAGGGAATTATGGAGGTTGAAGTCCCACAGTCTCTGGCTCAAAGCCAATAACAAAAACACAACCTTTTTCCACTAGCATGCTAGATCTAAAGAGCACAGAAACAAGATCAAGGAGATCTCTCTACAAGATGGCACCTAGCTCATAAAGTATGAGAAAATCAAGATAGTGGTTAGAAAACACTTTCAAAGAATATATACAGAAGATGGAGTACCCTCATGGAAGATATACCTCATCTCATTATTGGGGAGAATAATACAAACTCGAGTAGAAAGATTGAAAAAGATGAAATAATAGATGTAGTTTGAGACCTTGCTCCTGATAAAGCTCCAGGATTGACAGTTTCTCATACATTTATGTAGAGAATGCTATCAGATAGTGAAAAATGATCTAAAGAAAATGTACAGCTACATACCAAAGAAGCTGAAAGTGGGAGGAGGAACTAACTCTTCTTTTTTGTCCCTCATCCCCAAGGAATCAAACCCACTAACTTCCCTCCTTTTAGGCCAATATCTCTTTGCAACGCTTCCTATAAAATATGTACCAAGGTTCTCAAAAACATAATCGAAAACTACGGTGGATTTATGGAGAATCGACATATTCAAGACAATATAATAATGGTTCATGAGGCGGTACACTCAAGAAAAGAGAACAAAGAACGAAGTGTGATCATTAAATTAGATATGACCAATGTTTATGACAGGGTTAGGCTCTCCCTTTTATTTGAGGTCATGAAAAAGGTTTGGTTTTAACAGTAATTTCATAAATTTAGTAATGTCATGTGTTAGTGGGCTCTGGATTGCTCCACTACTCAATGGTAGGACCACCAATTTCTTTAAATCCAATAGAGGACTGTGAAAAGGTTGGCCCCTCTATTTCCTTGTACATAATAATAGAAGAAGCATTAAGTAGAAAATTGGAAGTAGAAAGAGAACCCAACAATCTTCCAGGAATCACTATAGCTAGAGGAGTTAAAGCTTTAAAACATTCACAATTAGCTGATGACAGGTTCCTCCTTAAGGGGGTTTCAACTGTCATTGTAGCTCGATTCAGAAAGGTGCCAGATTTATTTCTTGATTCCTTGGGTGGAGCCATCAATGAAGAAAAAAACAAAATTTACGATTGGAATATCAAGGGGCTATTCATGCAATTAGTTTCCTAAACTCTTCGCTTCTCCATCACATATTCATGGAATAATTTCACCAATCTTGGCATGCCTATCTCCTTATTCCTATTTGTTTCCACCTTTCACACACCTGGGGGGGGACGTGGTAGAAATATTCAAGCCACTCGGTGTGTCCTTGGGGGCAAGTCTCCAATGAAGGCTGTCACCTTGTTCTCGACTCCTCCGTTTAGGCTCAAATCCTAACAAAGCCAAGGGGGGTAGACCCTATTAAGTTACTAAGGAAAATTACTTTTGTATGATGATGTTAAATTGAGATAGTTTCTCAGGATTTTGAAATTAACCATAAATAATCATAGATGACAAGATGAAAAAAGAGCACAATAAAGCACAATGTTGACACACAATATATATATATCAAAAGATTTAAACACAGGACCAATGCCTTAAAAATGGAACCATAAAATAATCAAATGTACTTGCATGTGCTTGGAGTGAATGTTTTGCAATTTCCTCTTGGTATGTTTTAAGTTAATATGGAATATGAGTGGGTTAAATTAGGTGAGGGGGGACTCCAGATATACCCGAGGGGTACTTGGAGTATGTCCAAAAATAAACCTTCATGGCTACCCGCAAGGAATGTGTGGGCTGAATGGAGTCTCTAAGACTATGTTCATAATACACAAAAAGTTGTAACAGATATCGGTGCCTCGAGGTCACTATCCAGGAGTTCCCACTTCCTTTGGGTATTTTTCCACTGTTTACGGTTTGATCGAGGCGTTGGATTTTCGCCTGATGGTGGTTAATTGAGGAAGGTGAATCCTAATTAATCTAGTCACTCATGTTTCTTTTGATGCAGCTTAACTCATTGGACAAAACCCATCCAAGTGTAGAGCATACACACCGGAGTCTTGTCAATTTTAGTAAATTTTAAACAGTGTGTTTTGATTAGAAAGAAAACCCTCCATGAACCTCTTTTGGTCCAAGTGGACCTCAATCGGGGAATCAAGGAGGGGGTTGATTTTAGAAAGACTTCTTGCAGAACTAATGGCAAGAAGAAAAGAAGAAGCAAACCACAGGTTTTCTAATTAGTCCTACCACGCATCTCTTTCCAATTTCGGGTCAATTGGGAAGTCGTGGGGTAAGTATTAAAGTTAATTTGATACTTTAATATGGAATATATGACAAAAGTAATCAAAGAATATTATTCTACATAAATGAAACTAATCTAGAGAGAAAAAATAAATAAGAAAATGCAACAAAAGGAAAAAAGGCGCGAATCCCCCTAGGGGGGATGGGGAATGGGCTCGAAAGAGCCTATTCGGAGAAATTTTTTATTATCAGTGGTTAAAATATCAGAAAAATTATCTGAATCTCTTGTTTCTTATACAGAATGAAACCAAGGATTTACAAAATGCCAAAATTAAATATTACAATAAAAAAGGGAGACCCTTGGGGGAATTCGGATGACCCAAAATCCACTTTCGAACAAAATATTCTCCTCTTTCTGTTATGCCTACTAAAAAAAATGAGCTTATTAGAACGAAATATTCCCAAAATAACTTTGAAAGTACCTTTGGGTCAGCCTAATTTAAACAAAAAAAACACAAGTTAAAACTAGTTAAAACGGTAAAAACGGAACCAAGGAAAGCAAGCTTTCCTTGGGGTCTTGGATTTCCTTTGGGGAAGCCAATATGATATGCACTGATTTCTAGATTTTATCTCTTAAAATAGAAAACAGAAATCTATTGCATGCAAACTACGAATTCTCTTTAAATTGCCATGCAAAACGAACGATTTCCCTAAACTAGATCTAGAATGCTTTATGCAACTTTTTAGGAATGAGATCTAGATTATGAGCCTTGAGACAATAGATCTATGTTAAGTTTTTCTTTAATATAATAGATCTGAATAATATCAAATCTTGTAAACAAAGTAACCAGGTAAAATTTTGATTTTTAGAAGGAGGAAGAGAGAGAAAGAGTGCTGGAATCCTGGGAATGTTGGGCTTTGGAGTCTGCTTTGGTGGAACACCGAGGGACTATGTCCTCAAAAATATATTGAAGATGAGGAATATTCAAACTAGCTCAACCCATTCTACAAGTGATATCACCTGCAACTTAGAAATCCTTGCACAAACAGATGGTTAAAACATGGGTGTTGCTAGAAAAAGACAATTAGAAAGCATGCAATTAAACTTGAAATACATGCAACTCCAAGAGATCTAAAACAAGCGAACAATAAAAGCATAAATCAAACTAGAATGATCTCTTACCCTAATAGGAGGGAGCTCTCTCCTTCAAGGCCAAGAATTAACCAGCAAAAAACAAAGATCAATAATAAAGATTATACCTCATAAGCACTTGACAATCACCATCCACACATGAAAAACATCACACCATATATATTTTCTCCAAAGCTTCTTTATTCCAAAATAGTACACAATACAATAGCAACAACTCTTCAATCCATCTCTAACTAGCTTGGAAGATGAAAACCAAGCTTTATTTATAACAAAAACTAGAAATCTAGCCCAGGGGGGGCGTAATTCCGAAGGAGAGAGAGAGTGCAACTGCATGTGGAGTCAAGCCAAGCTTGATCTGAGTCTATCTGAGTCTGATCTGAGTCTCACTGAGTGTAACTGTCAACCAGAGAGCTGATCGGACTGACACCTCAACCTGTTAACTAAAACATCCACCAAAACTCATCCATAGGAGCCCATATGTGTGGAGGAGAGAGAGAGAGGGCGCAATTCCCAAGATTGCATGCTGTGGTGCACTCCTATTTCAGCCTAGATCACCTCCTTTTGTCAAGGAATGGTCAGCTTCAGTCAATATCAAGCCGATGAGACTGATTTCAGTCAAATCGGAGCAAATCCCACTGATTTAGGATTCGAGGTTTTCTCCATTATTTAATTAATTTATTAATTTAAATAATCAATATTTGATTTTTAGGGATTTTTGACCTGAGTGATGGACAAATCACTCAAAACTTAGGAAAACTGGGTTTATGGGTTTACATGGTGCTCTGATTTTGAAAATGAGCACCCCCATGACTGAAACTGATTTCCAATCCCACTTTTATTACAAAACCAATTTTTCCATTTAGACTATTAAAAAATAGCCTAAGTTTTGGAAAAATTAAAACTTAAAAAGAACTTAAAAAATTAAAAAAAATTAAAACCTAGGGAGACTTAGACATATTCATATGACTTGAACATAATGCCTATCATGTTTATACATTGACACATAGACTCTAATAACTCAATAGGCCTAAATACCAAGTCGACCACCCCAACTTTGGAGGTATTGAGTGAAAAAATCAGAAATTATCAGTCGTTTATTCAACAATCAATAATAACCAAGGAAAAAAACACCCTGGGTTGATCGGATTGACAAATAAAGTCTAAGAGACTGAGTCTTTTACAGACACTATCATTCTAGAACATTTTATTACAAATCCCCTATGTGGTATGAACATGTGATATAGTACAACAAGCACTTCCCAGAAACACTTCTGAAGTCTAAACAAATCATCTTTGTCTGGTTCACCAGGCTCACTTGATAAAAAACCACTAAGTACAACTTAGGTGGTAACATCTGGCTCCAACTGCGGGACATGTGCTCGATCTGGTCATAGGGAAAGGGGAGGATATGAGAACACCATAATCTCTGGTTTATATTACACCCTGTAAAAACATCTTAACTTGACAAGAAAACCTCAGTAGCACAAGCTTATAAGAAACCAAATGAACCATTAAGCTGATTTATTTAAACAAAATAAATGTAACTAACTAATGAAAAAAAAGTTTTATTATAGCTAAGTACAAAAAGTAAATGCAGAAAGTAAATGCTCTCTTTTAAGGATCTTATTTTCCTACTCTAAGCATGATATAAAAAAGGTTAGGTGTAATAAAAAATCCAATGCAACCACCTAAGCATTTTATTAATATAATTTTTTTTCCTTGTCTTTGGTTACCAGCCAAAGTAAGGATACTATATTCAGAAAATGAAAACCTGTGTGATGATCCAGAATGGGTGGGCTGGATGGGAGATCATAAGAATATAATACTTCATCAAATTGCTTCCCAAACTGGTATGTGCTCGCGCATGCTGCTTCTATCCATGGCTGGATAGGAATGATATACCAATCAGAAAGATGAGATAGACTGACTACATAATCATACTGATCATCAGGGCTTATCAAATGATAACTCGTTGCATAAGCCCCAAGTAGCTCCAAATCATAAGGAACCTCTATATGTGAAGAAGATGGCTAAGACTAATATTCCACTGATTGTATGACATCTAACTTTTCACAACACTACTTCTCAATGTATTCATTACTGTTAACTTTGTGCGGCTCTGCATGATATGTCTCTGAATGATCATGTGAAGATTCTAAATGCTCCTCTTCCATACTAAGATTTTTCCAGGTATCTAGATCCATGCTCCCTTCTATGGACGTATCGTAGATTGGAATTCCACAAATTTTTGAATAGACACTCCCCTTGCTGGACATATCATGGATGGGATTCTTAATAACATTTTCACAAGTTGGATCATCTATGAAATTCCAACAGTCATCACTCCCATTTATGTTGGATATGAGAGAGTCTTCCTTGCTGGTATCACATCTTGAGATATAACTACCCTCCTCTTGTTCATAATAATTATCCTTCAAAGTTTTGGTTTCAAAGATATTATGAGAATTTAAACTTTCCAAAAATTCATCCCTAAGTGATGAACATAGAGGAGTGTCATCATACACATCATAAAATTCTTCATAAGTGTCGATCTCTGTAATGGTTTCCTCATGAGGGATTTCTGGAAAAATATTAGCATTGCAACAAACTTGAGAATACCTCTTCAATGTTTTCAGTTATGGTGACATGAGGAGAGTCTTCAACAATGTGTTCAATCATGGGTTCCTTGTGAAACTCTGCAATAGGATCATCCCGAGTGTGCTCATCTATAATGGAAGTCATGGACTCCTCTAGCTCATTTAGGTAGGTGATGGCCCTTTCTACAATAGTTACAATATCTCCCTCACCATTATGCCACCTCTCAAAAAACATAGGACATAAGTCTTCAGGGGAGGTAATTCATTTATAAGGAAGACCACAAAACCATATACATGCCTTCTTTTTCAAAGAATGAGCAAAAATTCGCATCATATTATGCCTATGAAGTATGTTGAGTTTTTTCACGAATGAAAGAAAGGATATGATGTGAATGAAAGATGAATCATCATTTCCACAAAAAATTGGAGCCTGAGAATATCTTTCATCCTGGAGATATGGTTCATAATTAGGAAAACTCGGGATGCCTGAGAAATCGATGGAAGGATATGCACTAGAAATTAGAGCACCATAATCTTCATCATCCATAACGTCTTATTAGTAGCATATATCAAGCATGTATTTTTTATTGAACCAGAGCAACCAAATAATGAGCATTTAAAGTTTTACTATGTCGTATGAGCTCATCTACACACAACACGTCTCAACAAAATTATGAGAAAGAAGGGTTTTATCCCTTCAATGGAGTCAAAAAGAAAAATAATCATTTATAGATGTTTCAAAATTTTTTTTTTCCTTTTCTTTGTAAAAATAAAAATTGAAAAAAGTGAGTGGAGTCGCTAGATGAAAATTAAAGATCTACTCTAAGCATTCATCAAAGAAAGCAAAAACAAAAGGAAGAAAAAAAAGTCGTACTCCGAGAATAAAAATATTTATCCCCGACAACGTGTCCATAAAGTGTTTCCACCTTTCACACACTCGGAGGGGGACATGGCAGAAATATTCAAGCCACTCGGTGTGTCCTTGGGGGCAAGTCTCGAGTTAAGGCTGTCACCTTGTTCTTGACTCCTCCATTTAGGCTCAACTCCTAACGAAGCAAGGGGGGTAGATCCTATTAAGTTACTAAGGAAAATTACTTTAGTATGATGATGTTAAATTGAGATAGTTTCTTAGGAGTTTGAAATTAACCATAAATAACCATAGATGACACGATGCAAAAAGATCACAATAAAGCACAATGCTGACACACAATATATATATATCAAAAGATTTAAACAAAGGACCAGTGCCTTAAAAATGGAGTCATAAAATAATCAAATGTACTTGCATGTTCTTGGAGTGAATGTTTTGCAATTGCCTCTTGGTACGTTTTAAGTTAATATGGAATATGAGTGGATTAAATTAAGCGAGGGGGGACTCCAGATATACCCGAGGGGTACTTGGAGTATGTCCAAAAATAAACCTTCACGGCTACCCGCAAGGAATATGTGGGATGAATGGAGTCTCTGATGCTGTGTTCATAATACACACAAAGGTGTAATAGAGATCGGCACCTCGAGGTCACTGTCTAGGAGTTCCCACTTCCTTTGGGTATTTTTACACTGTTTATGGTTTGATCGAGGCGTTGGATTTTCTCCTGATGGTGGTTAATTGGGGAACGTGAATCCTAATTAATATAGTCACTCACATTTCTTTTGATGCATCTTGACTGATCGAATGAACCACAGCCAAGTGCAGAGCATACACACCAGAGTCTTGTCAATTTTAGTAAATTTTAAATGGTGTGTTTTGATTAGAAAGAAAACCCTCTAGGAATCTCTTTCGGTCCAAGTAGACCTCAATCAGGGAATCAAGGAGGGGGTTTATTTTAGAAAGACTGCTTGCAGAAATTAATGACAAGCAGCAAAAAAGAAGCAAACCACAGGTTTTCTAATTAGTCCTACCATGCATCTCTTTCCACTTTCGGGTTAATCGGGAAGTCATGGGGTAAGTATTAAAGTTACTTTGATACTTTAATATGGAATATATGATAAATTAATCAAAGCATATTATTCTGCATAAATGAAACTAATATAGAGCAAAAAAAGAAATAAGAAAATGCAACAAACGGAAAAAAGGCACGAATCCCCCTAGGGGGGATGGGGAATGGGATCGAAAGAGCCTATTCGTAGAAATTTTTTATTATTAGCGATTACAATATCATGAAACTTATCTAAATCATCTTGGTTCTTATACAAAATGAAACCAAGGCTTTACAAAATGCCAAACTAAAAGATTATAGTAAAAAAGGGAGACCCTTGGGGGGATTCAGATGGCCCAAAAGCCACTTTCAAACATAAGCTTCTCCTCTTTCTGTTATTCTTGCTAAAAAAAAATGAGCTTATTAGAATGAAATATTCCCAAAAGCACTTTGAAAGTACCTTTGGGTCAGCCTACTTTAGACAAAAAAAAACTAAGTTAAAACTAGTTAAAACGGTAAAAATGGAACCAAGGAAAGCAAGCTTTCCTTGGGGTCTTGGCTTGCCCTTGGGGAAGCCAATGTGATATGCATTGATTGCTGGATTTTATCTTTTAAAAAAGAAAACAAAAATCTAATGCATGCAAATTACGGATTCTCTTTAAATTGCCATGCAAAATGAACGATTTCCCTAAACTAGATCTAGAATGTTTTATGCAACTTTTTAGGAATGAGATATAGATTATGAGCCTTGAGACAATAGATCTATGTTAAGTTTTTCTTTAAGATAATAGATCTGAATAATATCAAATCTTGTAAACAAAGTAACCAGGTAAAATTTTGATTCTTAGAAGGAGGAAGAGAGAGAAAGAGTGCTGGAAGCCTGGGAATGTTGGGCTTTGGAGTCTGATTTTGTGGAACATCGAGGGACTATGTCCTCAAAAATATCCTGGATATGAGGAAGATTCAAACTATCTCAACCCCTTATACAAGTGAGATCACCTGCAACTTAGAGATCTTTGCACAAATAGATGGTTAAAACATGGGTGTTGTTGGAAAAAGACATTTAGAAAGCATGCAATTAAACTTAAAATACATGCAACTCCAAGAGATCTGAAACAAGTGAACAATAAGAGCATAAATCAAACTAGAATGATATCTTATCCTAACAGGAGGGATCTCTCTCCTTCAAGGCCAACAATTAACCAACAAAAAGAAAAGATCAATAATACAGATTATACCTCATAAGCACTTGACAATCACCATCCACACATGAAAAGCATTACACCATAGATCTTTCCTGCAAATATTCTTTATTCCAAAATAGTACACAATACAATAGCAACAGCTCTTCAACCCATCTTTAACTAGCTTGGAAGAGGAAAACTGAGCTTTGTTTATAACAAAAACTGGAAATCTAGCCCAGGGGGGGCGCAATTCCCAAGGAGAGAGACAGAGTGCAACTGCATGTGGGGTCAAGCCGAGCTTGATCCGAGTCTATCCGAGTTTGATATGAATCTCACTGAGTGAAACTGTCAATTGGAGAACTGATCGGACTAACACCTCAACCTGTTAACTAAAACATCCACCAAAACTCATCCAAATGAGCCCACATGTGTGGAGGAGAGAGAGAGGGTGTAATTCCCAAGATTGCATGCTGTGGTGCACTCCCAGTTCAGCCCATATCAACTCCTTCTATCAAGGAATGGTCAGCTCCAGTCAGTCACAAGACGATGAGACTGATTTCAGTCAAATCGGAGCAAATCCCACTGATTTAGGATTTGGGGTTTTCTCCATTATTTAATTAATTTATTAATTAAAATAATCAATATTTGATTTTTAGGGATTTTTGACCTGAGTGATGGAAAAATCACTCAAAACTTAGGAAAAGTGGGTTTATGGGTTTACATGGTGCTTTGAGTTTGAAAATGAGCACCCCCATCACTAACACTGATTTTTGAGCCCACTTTTATTACAAAACCAATTTTTTCATTTAGACTATTAAAAAATAGCCTTATTTTGGAAAAATTAAAACTTAAAAAAAACTTAAAACCTAGGGGGACTTAGGCATGTTCATATGACTCGACCATAATGCCTAGCATGTTTATACATTGACACGTAGACTCTAATAACCTCAATAGGCCTAAATGCCAAGCCAACCACCCCAACTTTGGAGGTATTGAGTGAAAAACTCAGAAATTATGAGTCATTTATTCAACAACTAATAATAACCAAGGGAAAAAACACCTTGGGCTGATCGGATTGACAAATAAAGTCTAAGAGACTGAGTCTTTTACAGACACTATCATGCTAGAACATTTTATTACAACACCCTTATGGGGTATGAACATGTGATATAGTACAACAAGCACTTCCCAGAAACACTTCTGAAGGTCTTCTAAAGTCCGAACAAATCATCTTTGTCTAGTTCACCAGGCTCACTTGATGAAAAACCACTAAGTACAACTTAGGTGGTAACACTATCATGTTCAGAAATTTGGAGTGATGTGCTCAGAAAGATAAAATGATAGTTCAATAAATGGGGAGCTCAATGGCTCAACACAACTGGAAGAATCATTCTTATCAAATATGTTCTAACAACTTTACCTATCTGGTAATGTTATGCTCTTTTGGATCCAAAAGGTATCATTAATCAGATTGCAAAACTTCTCAGAAAATTCTTGTAATAAGATCCACTGCCCATGTAATTCAAGACAATCTAACCTGGGTTCCTGGAAATGGAAAAACTATATAAATATGGAGAGATAGTATACTAGGTAAACCCCCAATGTAGCAGATTAGGGGAGCTGCAACCTCTTCAATCTTGGATGGAAGATAAAATACAATCAATTATGGAAGATATTTCTCATTGGAATTAAAATAAACAAAGATGGTTTTGATGGAAAATTGAGGTGCCTTTTTCACCTTCAACCTCTTCTAGATCTCCTCCTCCTTCAACTCTCAGGTTGCACCCGTACTAATGCTTCCCCATATTGCAGAGGTTGGAAAAATCAAGGATATTCGGTGAAGGAAGGATATGCATCAAGCCTTGCAAAATTCACTTTCCCCCCTCAAGCCAACATATGGAAAAGCATATGACATAGTGATGGAATTCCAAAGGTAAATACATTTTGTTGGATTTTAACTTTTAATAGGGTGCCTACTGCTGACAATTTAAGGAAATGAAGAATAACACGCCTTTCCTTCTAGATGTGCACTATGCCAGGCTGCTGAAGAAACTCAATGTCATTTTTTCATACCGAGAATTTAAGGAAATGAAGAATAGCAAGCTCTTCCTTCTAGATGTGCGCTATGCGAGGATGCTGAAGAAACTCAATGTAATCTTTTCATAGATCTCAAGGACATAATGGCATATTCAAATCTCAAGGACATAATGGTCATGCCAACCTCTTTAAATAAAATGTTCACAGCATGACACAAAAATTATAAAGGCATCTTCACAGATGGACCTTTACTCAAAAGAGTCGGAAATGCCTTGCCAAATTATATTTGTTGTAAGGTTTGGTTGGAAAGAAATGGTTCGATTTTCCATCAGAAAAAGATATTCTTAGACAAACAACTACGAAAGGAAGAAGTTTTCTAAAAGACAGTATCTCAGTTAAAAAAGTAAATGGACAAGGCCCCATCTATATTGTCAATTAGGAAAGGGAGAGGTTAAAATACTTTATGACAATCATCAATAATCTAAGGCCAAAGAGAATTCTAAATCCAAATGTACACCACGACTAGTGTGTAAATCTCTCCTATGAAGATCATAAATCAAGTAGAAATGTGAACTGATGAATAGAACCCAGCTCATGACCTCAAATCAATTGTAAGAAAGCATGGTAGAAATCCTAATTGGAAACATATGTGAGGATGTAGACCTCCTAAGGAAACGAAAAATTTGGAAATTGCTTTTCCCACATTCTAAATAACAATTATGTTTACAAATGCATGTTTATTCTAGGCACTTTCTACTGATTATACACAAGTAGAAATAATAAAATATCCTCTGCGAAGGGTGACATAAAATTCATATTAGAGAAGATAGAAAAAGTCACATTATTCCTTTGACTTATTGGATGGAAGACTTTCTTCCTTTTTTTTCTTCGAAGATGTATTTTCATGATGTATAGTAAGAGTGTAGCTTTTGATTAATACAACATATAACTGTTTCCATGGAAAAAAAACATCATGTGAAGAGAGAGTTTTTGTTGAGAAGGAAAAAATAGGGTAACAGTGCTATTTATACAATCTTCATTCTTATTCCTATGGGTATATGGGGGTGGTTTGTTTTGACCCAAAATTCCAAGCTATTAGCAGTAAAATAATTCTCCAAACAGGGATTGAATATGTAACTCGACTTGGAGAACGAATTTCAACTGTATATGCTCAATTTGCATTTGGATCAGGATCCACAATAAATGAAATGGCACCGCACTTAGTCGCCAACCCCCGAAGGCTCAGTCATTCAGCTTAGCCATTATAAAGTGGTCGAACAATTAATGTTAAAGATCCAGATGATCTGACAACCACAATGAAGAAGCGGATCGAATCTATCACGATAAGAAAAAGCAAAGGAATCTATTACTTAGACTTATGTCCCATATTTTTCTGAGAACGAAATTCATATCAGATCCGATCAATTCGGAAAGAATTCTAGGATTAGCTTAAAACTTTCACAATAAAATTTAGTGCAAAATATTATTTGTATATGAACATTGAGAAATTTTATAACAATTACTTGTATATGAACATGAACATTCAGAAATTTTATAATAATTATTATTTATTTCTTATTTATTATAAGAAAAACAACAAAATTTTTTCATATTGTTGCTATTTTCTTTTCTTAAGAAATGCAACAACCACAATCCATTAATATTAGTATTTGAACTTTGTTATGTTATTCAATGTATTCTTCTATCATATTGGAAGACGTATCTCTGTTATTTTTTGTTTTTTTATGTTTATACATCATTAAACATCTTACTTTGCTTTGTTTTCACATATATTTTGATAGGTGTTTGTTTTTTTTTTTTTCACATATTTTGATAGGTGTTTTTTTTTTCACATATTTTTATAGGTATTAACTACCATATAGATTTGTTAAATATAGTGTCAATGTTATTGTGAAGCTTAATTACAATATTTAACAAATTGTTTTTTGAACAACTTTAAATTTAGTTGACTTTGGAATTGTATAGTTGAATCAACTAGGTGATTTTTTTATAAATTTCGTAAAAAATCAATAAGTTTTATTTATTAATTTAGAAATATATGTTTTTGTGAAGAACTTTCAAATAAGACATAGACATATACCTTTCTTAACATGGGTTATTGGTGCAAAATTGTTATATGTGTGTGTGGGGAACAAGAAAAGGGACAAGAAGAAGCATAACGTATTTGTGATTTGGAAAGCAATGCTAAAAGATTTTACATTGAGAGGAGAAGCCTTAGCATAAAGGTTTGGTGAGGGGATTGCGGTCAGAATAGGAGAAGGCACCTGAGTTGGTTGTGGAATAAACCAACTATTTCCCCTTGATTATATGATTTAAGATTTTAGATACAGTGGTAGGAATATGCTGTTACATATTAACGATATGGAAACTACTTCTATATAGGGGCAAGTCTTGTTGATGATTGAGAGGATGGAGTTCATAGCTGAAAGAGCAGTTCAATGAGAAGAGTACATATCTTGCTTAAAATCAAGTCATGTTAGAATCGAAGACTGCCTGTATGAACTAGTTGGGCATGGGCTCCCACGAGGGTTTACTTGCCAAAAATGGGATACATACGACAATGCTCTACTGAAGATAGAAGGAACACTAGGTGGTGGTGGAAACGTCACTATGAAAAATGAAATGTCCATTGAAATCAAAGGTCTTCATGTGGTGTATGTTGAATAATGAGGAACTAACGTGGGATAAATTACAAAAGCAAAGCTAGGAAGGGACAAACATGTGTGCTTTACGTTTGAATCATGAAGAAACAAATGATCATATAATGATGGGATGTGATTATGCTAGAAAGGTATGGGATTATATTGAGGATAACATAGGCTTAAGGAATGCATGGTGGGAAATATCAGTCAAAGAAGGTCTTAGGAACGGGGTTATGAATCCTCTTGTTAAAGAATATAGGGCCCTTCCTACAATTGTAGGTTGGGTTATATGGGTGACAAGGGATCACTGTATCTTTGATGTTCAAATGCTTACACCAAATTCTTGTTTTGCAAAAGGGTTGAGAATTTTAAAATCTTACCCATGGGAATTAGATTAAGCTTCTCAAAGACAGGTAGTAGTGTAGGTGATCAATAGGGAAATCTCATGGGATTATTTCGACGAGGATTCCTAGCCTTGAAACCAACTAGATGTGGTGGTGGGTGTATTTTTTTCCATTTAGATATGCACTTTGTAAAGTTCAGGGTTGGTTTAGGGGAGGGAGCAAACAACTTTGGTGAATTAATGCCACTAAAACTCCTTAAGTTGACTGTGTTGTTTAAGTATGGGATAATGTAATGTAGTCAAGCTATGTATTTTTTGAGTTGGAGGTTCTCAGGATTGAAGTGATAGTTGTTATGAATATGCTCTTCTATGGGAATTTGGAAAATGTAATTTTGTACCTCTTTGATGAAGTAATAAAGTTATGATTATTTTCCAAGGAAAAAAATGTTTTGTAATATGATTTTGATCCATATAGGACATTCTAACATATTTTGCCTCTTAACATTTAATTTGGCATTTTTTAAATTAAATTTGAAATTATAAAAATATTTTTATTTGTTTTTATTTTATTTTTGAATGTAAAATTACAATAAAAGTTACTTTATTTAAAAGAGAAGTTGTGTTATTTTTTTAGAACTTAACATATTTTCCTATGATATTTCTTTATAATTTGGTATTTTTTTCCAATTTCATTTGTTAACAAACTAGAAGATGAACACAAATCTAGTAACTTAATTGCCAAGAATAAGACATGCCTACATTGTTTGGATTTAGTCTTATACCCAAAAGAAAACTTAAAAGTAATGATCAAAACCAAAAGTAGTTTTCTTAGTCAAATTTGTCATTCACAACCTTTCAAACTAAACTAAGAATATTAGAGTTATATATATGACTCTGTTAGACTTGAACAAAGGGAAATTGTAATAATTTGTTGTTGGGACTTTCTAAGTATTATGCATGGCATGTCTTAGCTTATTCATAACTGAAGACAACTACTTCTAGTGATGAAAACTTTACACACTATTGATTTCCAATGCCCTTCAATCTAATTCATAGTTGTACAGAAAATGCCTAATCACTAGCGAAGAGATTGGCATTAAACAACAAAGTTCAATGACACAACAAAAACAAAAAAAAGCCATTGAAAGTATGCACAATGAATCAATAGTGCACAGTTGCTTTAGTGATGAAAACCTCATAGACTACTCTTCTTTTCCTTCTACTTTGTTGGTTGAATTAAAACATTCATTGTCATATCAAACACATATTTAATATCATCCTATTAAGGACAATTATAGATTAGAAAATAATATCCATAACTAGAATGATAATGAACATCCAAAATATTCTTTTCCATTGCAAAGTGGCAAATGAAAGTAGGCTTCCACATTACTAGCTGGAGCATTTTTCAACAACTATAACATAATTTTTGTATATAGACATGCAATTTCAATACCTACCAGGTCTTTGAGGTGCACCCTATATATGAATCAACTCTAATATGCTTCCTTAGTTCTTCTCCCTTTTGGAGAATATAGTAGCTTTAAAAATCTCAATGATCATTGAAAGTAGAAAACATACTTCAACATTTCTTACAAAGATGGTCATCCAAATAATGTTAATTGTTGGGAAGCTTTGAAATTTAATTCTCATTTATAGGATTAAAGAAAAAAATATTTAGGGTATAGACGAAGTTCCAACAAATGCATAGAGTAAAACAAATACATGGAGTAGTTGAAGTAATTAGTAGAATCAACAAAAAAAAAACTTTAAAAAATTCCTTTGGAGATAGTAAGGAATTTTGAGTTACAAGAAATTGCATTCACTTCATAATAAAAAAAAATGTACTTATTCTATACAATTTATGCAACCATAAAGTTAAACATAAATTTACTAACCTAATTTAACTCCAATTAAAATCATTATCACACGAGGAAAATAATGTCTTAATTAAAGCACCCACTTGAAAACAATCCATTCATGAAACATTTATATATATATATATATATATATATATTGGATAACAACAATAAAACAAAACTTATTCATTACTCTAAACTCTACCTACTGAAAAGTGCTAATTGTAGTATCCCACGAGTTGTCAAATGCAGTCTGTATGTAGTTGTGCAACGAATGGAAAAGCTAAATACGTAACTCTACAAATAAAACAAGCCGTTCAACGATCGGTCCAAAAGTATTGCTATAAATGAATTAAATTTACCAAAGATACGAGATCCGATTTAACAAGGCAAAATATCAAGAGTTGAATTGGAATTTACCAAAGTTATGAAACTGAAGTTAGAAGGCACAACAATAAGAGTTACTAGGCCTCGAGTTGATTAATCAAATAAACAAAAATTATATAACTTTTCATTAAAGTATGAAAGATTATAACGCTTATAGGATGCAAACTTTCAATAATAATTCAATTTAAAGTATAAATGATACTACATATTGTAAAATTCTATGGATTCTTTTTTATTTTAGGTAGAGAAAAAACATGTAACTTGCTACTCTAAGGTGAATCAAAGTTATAATTTTGTGGTTGTTTAAATCAATAGAAATAAAAAATAATGACATTTCAAAAACATCTAAATTCTATCCTATGCTTATTACAACTCATAATATAATTCCACCAAGTGATGGTATCCAAAATATATCTCAAGATATAATCCTCATCAGACGAATACAAAAACATTCCAATAAAAACTAATATACAACTATGTATATAATTTTTCAAAATTTTTCAAAAAGTTCCCTAAATCAAATACATAAGACAAAGAATGTATATACACTATAAGAAAAATTAATATAGTAGAAAAATGTCTTTTCGAATACTAATATGACCTTGGAATTCTTCCACAGAAAGAAATCCTTTTGGAAGATGCAGTGCTTCTTTGGAAAGTCCATTTGCGAGCATGTTGCTTTCTTTGTAGATGTGTTGGATAGTGTAGCAGTGTGAGTAAAATAATGCCTGTGTTTTCCTACACCAATGCTCCAACTGAGTAACCTATCAGTTTCCATCTCCCTTGATCCAATCTATAATAACTCGTAAATCTCTAAAAATCTGTTAGTGATGTATGTCTTCCCTATTAGCAAACATCAAGAGTCCCCAAAGAGAAATTAGTTCATCACGTTGATTAGTACCTTTGCCGCATCTAAATTTTAATAGCACAAAATGAAAGTCAGAGTAAAAAATGACCATACCGCCCCCACATTGACCATCATTGGCGGCCCCAGCAAAGAAATCCTAGTACCTGGCTTTCTCTGTGTACTAGATTTGGACGGTCTCATATATTCAAGAAAGTGACAATTTGTGTTGTTAGCAATCTAAAAGGAAGAAAGTGTTATGTTCTAAAAAATAGCGGTCTCACCTTTCTCGCTCTTTGCTAAAACTTCATGGATTCTATATAGTAGACAAGTTTTTTGGTTTGTTAGATATTGTTAACCATGAAATTGGGTTAGAAAATACATTATTTTATTATTTTATTATCTTATATAGATAATAAACTAAGTCAGATCGACAAGGTAGACTGTTAAGTCAATTTGATCAATGAAACTCGCAAGTATGATTGAAGGTTGGTTTTGAACACACCATATCACTTCTATCCTAGAGGGGCAAATTATAGAGTTAGTAGATGCATATGATGTATCATAAAGAACAATTACTAGAGATAGTGGTCCAATTTCCCTAAAACTAGAATATTGTTTTCTTCACATCCCAATTCTTCATCACATTCCAATTTATTCTTATATGCTTTTGTCATTCTTTGATTTTTCAAAAGACTTTGGTAACACTAAAATTTACAAAGCTATTTTTTTCATAGACCACAATAAAAGGATTTATTTGACTATACCAAATCCAAAATTTAAAAGTCTGGTAATGTAATGTCCTTAGTTTTGACCCTAGACAAAAACTATGTAAATAATGCAATATTGTTGATGTAATTAATGGAACATCGTGAGAAGCTCAAGGAAAAGGGTCTACCATGGATTCCTTGAAGGTATATGGTTAGTGAACTATGCACTGGTGAAGCGAAAAAGTATTGTAAATGTGATGTACATGTGCATGATAATAATAATAATTAAATCCACAGCTAACTGTGCAAGGAAACACGAGCATGGGATTTAATTACCTAGTTGTTAGCTTGATCTTGGGTATCTTGAGTTGTGTTGAAGACCTCTGTGATGGATTTCGCTTCTAGAAATGGTATGAGTTAGACTAACAAAGTGGTGAAGTGTAGTGAATCCTCAGTTGTGCACCTAAGAAGTCCTGTTTCCTTAATTTTGAGTCATCCTGAGTGCGGTTGCTTGTGAGTCTTGTTATAACATAGTGGTATGTTGGACAATGATCTAAGTGATTTCCTAGAGCCAATGGTGTGCACAGTCTAGATTTGTAATCCCTGGGAAAAAAAACCCTGGAGACAGATGATCCGAGGTTTGGGTGATATTTCTATGCTTGGTATAGCACGTGGAGGAAGGTGACACATGAGGGAATGTTGAGCAGTGAAGGGGTACCTTCTTGGTTTTTTGTGGTGTGGGTATTGTGGACCCCAAGCTAGCTGAGTTTGCATGAGGCATCTATGGTTCTAGAGGTGAACCATACCTGCTCATTTGTCCTACTTGATTTGTTATAATCCTTGAGCAGTGAATAGAGTGTTGGGAACTGATTGGATTGCGATCCAATAGGGGTTGCACGACCTCTCAATGGAATAGCGACATTTGGGTTCTCTTTATACACACACACTGGAATAGTACTGACACGGTGTTGTGTGGGGTGGGTATTGTTGACCCTAAACTAATTGAGTCTGCGCGAGTTTGATTGCTGGTATTGGGTACCAAAGTGGTGTAAAGTGGGTGTAAAGCTCGGATCTGACTAAGAGACTAGTGAAGGTTGTGATCTCCAGGTGGAATAACGGGATTGGGTGGTCTTTTTACTCACACACTAGTATAACCCCTAGAGGAAGGTGATGCATGAGGGACTAATGAGCAGTGAAGGGGGACCTTCTCGGTGTTGTGTGGGGTGGGTATTATCAATTGTAATCTAAGCAAGTCGCACAAGGTTCCTGTAACTCTGCGTTGAGTCACTAGTTATCATTTCCCTTCGAGTACCTAGAAAAGCTTGTCAACCCAACAAAGGTTGGCAACCACTTATACTATGAAACGAGAACTCGACACAGTTCTCATTTTTCTCTCTCCTAATTTTAGTAGCTATTTTTACCCCCGTTTCAAAAATGGTTGATGCCAGTATCACACATTTTCATTTTCAGACATTTTTTGGGGCCTTTGAATTATCTTTGTTGTAAAATATTTTTAATTTCTATTTTCAAGTGTGTTTTTTGAAATTTAACAAAATAACATACATTTTTAAGCAATTTATAATGAAAAACATATACATTTTACTATTTTTTCTATAAAATAAGACATTTTTATGTACAAAATAAGGCATTTTTATTGACAAAATTGTAAATAATTCCAAAAAATAAAGACATTTAAAACCATTTTCAATGAATTTTCAGAGAATTTTTCTCTAAAGATGATCATATTTCATATTAGTTATCGAAAAGTGACAACTCACATACAGTTGAGAAAAAAATACAAATTATTTGTAAAAAACATATTAAAAACATTATATTTAGAAATTTTATTTCTAAAATAAAGTCTGAAAGTCAAAACATTACTAATATATCTGATCCAAAAATTGTAAAAAATTGTCAAAATTAACATTTTCTTCAAAACATGAAACTATTCAACAATATCATGCATGCCAAATTCTTCATCAACATTGGAATTTTCTGGAGCTTGAATTTCCTCAGGGACATCAATGTCCTCTTCCATTGGGTCTTCTATGTCTGCAAGATCCCATGGGAGTTCTTCTATTCAAAATTTTGTTTCGAGCCGTAGTAAGCTAAGTCTATTATCTATGTTCTCTTTGTGCAAAGACAATAGACTTCTATGTGTAATCAACAGTAATATAAACTTTTCTTGTTTTGTGGTTTTTTCCTATAATGAACAATCACTAAACTTTGTAGAAACTTTCTCAGTAATTATACCATTGTTTGATTAATAAAAAACATAACCATTCTTGTCAAAAGAAATCAAAAATAACAAAAAAAAATATTATTCTAAAAATAACATATAAAATAACCATGTTAAAAAAAAACAAATAAGAAAAGTATGTAAAAAAAAAACATAAAAAAACGATGTAAAAAAAAACATAATAAAAATCATATGACACGATATAAAAAAAAACATGTATAAAAGCATTTCCCTTGGTGGGCTCCATGCTGAACATCGAGTGGCCACCAAGGTGCCGCCAGTTTGGAGCAAAGGCTAGTGGTTGCTCGATGCTCAGCATCGACCACACCAAGGGAGTGATGTTTTTATTCATGCTTTTTTAATATATCTTGTAATAGGTTTCTTTTTATACATTGTTTCGTAACAATTTTTTATATTTTTTGTTTTTAAATTATTTTAAAATGTGTTTTGGTTTTTAATGTTGTTTTTTTAACGTTTTTTAAATTTTTTTTTTTATTCTTTATAATTTATAGTTTTTATTTTTGTGTTTTTTTAATATTTTGTTTTTGTTTTTGTTTATTCTTATTTTTTGTTTTTTAATTTCTTTTAATATTTTTAAAATTCTTTGTAATGTGTTTTTTTAATTCATTTTTAATGTTTTTATTATAAGTTTTTTCTATTTTATTTTTTCTAAAATTATTTGTTTCTAATTGAAATTGAGTTTTTTTAATTGATTTTGAAGTTATACTAAAATTAAAAAAATTAAAAAAAATAATTTTTTTCGGCCATGCATGTTTTTGAAATGCTTGCCATTGTAACCCTATCAAAGAAAGAAGTGTCTTCTCTAGAAATATTTTTGGTTTAAGAGTTAATTTTGACATTTTTGTTGTAATTATTTTGGATGTAAAGGTTAATGTTTTAAACATTATGAAATTTTAACTTAAAAAAAAAATGAAGGTGATCCTCAAGGAGCACTTTTTCAATCCATGGCTTTATTTAGGGTTTTGTTTGCACCAACATCTGTTGGGTCTTCTATGTCTTCTAGTATGATTTTTGTAATTGAAACTCTAAAGGAGTTTTTGAATATTTGAATGAACCATTTGTTCTTGTATGGTCTAATATATTATCTCATTATGAATCACATCATAATTTCTTTGTTTCTATATGGTTATAATGGTGAAATTATTAGAGAAATTTGTTTTTTCTTTAATATGCAATTTTCCAGAAAGTTGTAATTTATCTCTTCAAGAATTTTTCTTTTTTTCCAATTTAAGGTTGATTTTAAAGTTTTGTTAAACAACAATATGGGATGTTTAGTCCATGGCTCTATTTTTTACCCTAAAAAAAAAAACGTGTATACTGGTATCAACACTTTTCTATTTGGGGGGTGTTTTTGGTGTTTTTTTTGCAAAAATCATCGTTTTTATGGGTAGAGTTCTCGTTCATAGTATATAGTTCTCGTTTCATAGTATAAGTGGTTTGGCTTGGCTTGTATGATTGTAGCAAGTTGTTAACCTGGAAGAGGATGGATTGGTTGTGTCCTTGTGCCTATTTGACTTTGGGAGAGAGATTTGGATAGTTCCCCTTTTCTTAAGGTAATCATGCCCAGCGTAGGGGCGAACTCTTAGCAGAAAGAGTATATGCTAGTCAAAGTGCTTATGATTAGGTGGAATGTTGCTCTTACATAATCAATTGCTCAAAGAAGCTTAATTGAAGATAAGTGTTATGTGATGTTTAGTTGTTGTTATTCATTTCCATTGTATGAATGTTGATCTAGATGAATGATGATATGCATGTTGTATTTAATTATTATGAATGTCATGTCCCCAATTAAATAATTTCCAAATAAGACTACTTGCAAATAATGTTTCACCAACCTACTAGTTCCCTAGGTTGAGATGGAGACATAAATTTTGTAATAAGGGGACATGGGACCCAAAAGGACTTTAGTTTGTCATATTCACATTTAAATGGGTCACATAAATGATAAATGATAAGAAAATAAGGTGGCATGGATTCATGGAGACACTTGGAAGCTTGTGGAGCCTTAGGGTGACTAGATTTTCCGCACGCTTGGCATGATCTTCATCCAAATTTGAACACATGGGTAATGTAAAGTTATTGGATGGTGATGTGGTTTCAAATATAATATAATGAGCCAAGGAATTAAAATTGGTAAAGGAGAGTAACTCCCATGGAAGAGGAAGATACTAGAAGAAAATGTGTGCCCTTGGAAGGAGATTCCATGCACTCTATGACAACAAATGATGGAAGATTCAATGATAAGTATGAAATATTCAGATCTGATTTATGACTTATGACAAATATGACATTACAGGACTAAAAATAACCACAAATAGGTTGAAATTTGGATTTAGAGGAAACCATTCAAATTAGGGAAAGAACTGGAGCATGAAGAGGAAGACGAGTGTCATATGAGATACTAATACACTAAAATGAGTTGGAGGAAGCCCATGGAGGGGAATTAAACCATATGAGGCCTCATAAAGTTAATAAATGATTTCATGAGGAGGGATAAGGGATTTTTATCATTTGTTAATTTCCCTTTGGAATTTTGGAGAGTTTTTTCTTGTCCATTGCATAGTGAGTGTTCACTCTCCCTGCTTATGAACCAATTTCAAGGGAGTTGGATTAATTTCCAAGTTGGTTGATAGAGAGACCATTAAGATCTCTCATTGGAGCTTAATTAAGGAGTTTTAGTTTCATTTTGAAGTTCCATATAGTCTAATTCTCATCTACCTCCCTATTCTCTCATTCCTTCTTCTCCATTCCCCCACACTCACATTTGATGGCACACTTGTTGGAGTGATTCTTGCGCCTTGTTGAGGATAGTTGATGCCCAAGATTTGATTTATGTATGGATTTGTAATTTCATCTCCATATTCTATGTAAGTCGAAATGTTAGAAATACATGTATGAAAGGCTCGCATTCCCCATGCTCTTGAATAACTAGTTTTCATGGATTTGGCTTCAATATTAAAGTAGATTTATATCAGATTTGTATGAGGACATTTATATGAGTTTTATGATGATGGGGAAGAAATATATGATTTATGGATCTGTAGTATTATGTTCACATTCTCTGTAATTCTAAATATCAGAAATACATGTATGAAAATCTTGCATACTTGTGTCCTTGTATCACTAGTCTTCATGGATTTTGGCTTCAATCTTGAAGTAGTTTTATACCATATTTGTATGATAGATATTATATGAGTTTGAGGATTTTGTGACAGCCATATATGATTTATTACTCTATAATTTCATGTCCATATCCTGCATGTGTATATATCCAAGAAACTCATGTGTGAAAAGCTTGCACTCCCATGCCATTGAATCACAACTTTCCATGACTTTGGTTTCAGTCTTGGAGGAGTATTGTATTAGATATGTGGGAGGATTTTCCTTTGAGTTTTATTCTTTTGGGGAATGAATTTGTATTCCATATATTACCACCATGTTTCATATTACTCTCAGAACTATATATTCTACCTTTCCTATGTCAAAGTCTAGCCAATAATGCAATTTCCCTTAGGCAATTTATATGAAAGTTACCCTACAAATGTTGCAGAACTTAATAAAAATTATTAAGGAAAATCACTTATGTCTGATACTCATTCCCATACTCCATTATGAAATTTGGGAGGTTCGTACTTGATTTGGAGAGCTAGTTTGGCCATCACCCTTGGGGGGATTTGAACAAAATTTCATAGTAAAGTTGCATTGTTTCACCTTAACACAAAACAAGTTTGCATATGTATAAATTCTGATACAAAGTTTCCATATACCATATTGGGATGTTATAAGACTCACCATACCCTTACTTTTCAAATTCGAGACCATTTGGTGAAAGTTGGAACCCTCTAGAGTTATGACTATTTAAGCTCGATTTTTTTTCAATTTGTAATTTTCTCCAAAATTCCCCAAAAAGGACATTACAATGGTATCAAAGCATTGTATTGGCACCTATTTAAGTTATGGATGATAAGGATGAATTTAATAAACTCATCAACTCATATTTTGATGATATGACCAAGCAACTCATGCAAGGATTCGAATTGACGACTAGCCAACTTAGGGGTAAGATGACAGGAGGGGGTAGTAGAAGTTTTTATCATGGAGAGACACATAAGACCATTCATTTTGAAGACTTTTATTATTTTTTTAATGGATATATGCACAATAATTCAAATGTCAACTCATTAAGGAACAATTTGCAATCCACAAGTAGGGAGGAGACCAAGGAGCACCAAGTTATGTGGGGGGTGAAGCAGAAAAAACATTACATTATGGGGATCGAAAGTCACTCCCAAGTGAATTTGAAAAATATGAGTAAAAATTACATGATAATGAAGAAGAATCCCTTGAAACTATAGAATATCATTCCGAGACACATTCTACTGTGGACATGGATCAAAGGGAATCTACTGATGGATGATTGAACTATGAAGGAGTACCTACTCATGGGTGCTCACAACTCTATGTTGGTGACATAGAGATAATATTGGAAAATTTTAATGCAATACAAATTTTTCATAAGGATGAAGATGAATACCTTGTGATAGATAGTGAAGAACCAAGATCAACTTCCCCATCACCACTTGAGCTTCGAGAAGTTGATCAAATCAAGCAGAAAGAAGAAGAGGAAGTTCGGTCTCATGAACCATCCTTTGTTGAAGGGTATTTGAATATGAGTGAAAGGGATAACCATGATTCCCTTAGAATACTCGATTACACTCAAGCATTGGTATCAAATTCTTGTTGGAAATTTTCTTCATTGGAGAAGATTCAAAGAGCAATGTGCAACATTAGAGGTAATTTCATGCTTTTTATTTTTATTTTTGATAGAAATAATGTGATTGAGATTAGTGAATAGTTACATAAATCCTACTTCAATAATAATGAATATATTCATAAGCTCAAAATTCAAAATGAGTAACTTCTTGAGAGGTTGCAAGATACTTGTTTTTCCTCATATGTTTCAGATTATCATATAGTAGATTGCTTCGAGGATTCTCATGACATGATGGATCATGAGAAACATGAAAAATTGCAGGTTCTTGATGTGTTTGAAGATGATATTGATGAGAGCCAATCACTTGTTGTGGTCAAAGAGGAACTTGAGTTGCCTCTTGAAAATGGTTACACACTTTTTGAACAAGTGCATGATTCCACCACCTTGGAACCAACCCATGAGGAAAGTTTTGCATTTTTAAGGGAGCTGAATAATAATACCCCTATGGATCCTTCACATGATGAAAATTTTACATTTTCTGATCATTTGGGTGAGTTTGTTCTTTCTCCTACATCCTACACTTCCAAATTTTGTAGCATTCATCCTAATGAAGTATGGGTGAAAGGTTTCTTTTTTTATGGTGCCAACTGTCACATGAAGAGTATGGACTTTCTATATCTCCTTTTGATGATGACATTATTAAAGAACCATATTCTTTAAATTTTAAGCAGCATCCCTTGTTACATTATGATGATACACATCTGCATAGATGCACCTATGGTATTCACTTGAGTAATTTGGAGACTCATGATTTTCGTTGCTCCTTTCCTAGTCCATTTGATGTTGGAGGAACTTCATCCCACACTTGGGTGAAGAGATATATGATTGAATAACATTATTGTTTGCAACAACATCCTTTTTTATTTCATGCTGATATACATATTCATGAGTGTATTGATGAGACTTGTTGGAGCCACTTGAAGTCTTCATGTTTTCTTTACTCCTTATTTGGTTCAAATTTTGGTGGAGGCTCTTCATCCACTTCTTGGATGAAAGAAAACATGGCTGATTATCTTGATGCACATTATATTATTTTGTAGCATCATTATGGGACATGGGATCCTCACCTATGCCATTGAGGTAGATCCGATATAATACTTTATGCTTGTGTGTATGGGATACATGATGATCTACTTACTTGGATGTACACGCACTTTCATGATTATTTGATGAGGCACCTTATTGATGTACATTTGTATGATGTTGTCATGTGATTTCATGATATATATTTTGTACTCATTATGTTTGGAATGGTGTAATACAAGAAATGGTATCCTAGTATGTATTGGTTTCTCACTTGGAGTAATAATTCAATTGTTGGTTTGAGAAAGCAAACCAACCTTCAATTGTTTGAGTTCATCTTTGCAGAGCAGTGTTCCAGTTTCCTATGTGGGATACCTTTTGAGAGATGGATTCAATTTTCAAATTCTTGATGTTCATGGAATTTCATCATAGACATTTCACACCATGCATGTATCAGGATCATATGGGACCCTGGCATCATTTTTGGTCTCATTGGTTTCAATTTTGGGGGAAACAAGCAACATTGGAGATTTAGTCACCACTTGAGAAGTTGATTGTAATCAAAGAAGTGCATCAATAAGCATGGTCTTTTCTCTCTAAATTTTTCTTGGAATCTTAAGAAACTCACAATTTGGTAACTTGGTACCAACTTCAAAGAGTTATACAAAAGCAAAAAGGGGTGGAAGTTCAGAAAAGGTTTCCAAAATATGGATTAAATATTATTTGTATAAATTTTGTTTTTATGTATTTTATTAATCCTTTTGGTGTTAGTGGTGATGTTACAGGATATATATCAATATGCACAATACACATCTCTTTAATTTTGGGAACACAAAATTGCAGTACATGAGTGCCACTACTCAAATTGCTGCCAAAGAAAATTAATGAGCAGAACCATAGGAGAGCACTTGGTGGAAAGGAAGGAATACAAAATGAGGATGCCACTTTGGAATATGAACACATTTTGCACCATCCAAACTTGGATTTTCTTGAGGAAAATAAATCTTGAGCGGGCAGGACTATCATGTCCCCAATTAAATAATTTCCAAATAAGACTCCTTGCAAATAATGTTTCACCAAGCTACTAGTTCCCTAGGTTGAGATGGAGACATAAATTTTGTAATAAGGGGATATGGGACCAAAAAGGAATTTGTTTTATCATATTAATATTTAAATGGGTCACATAAATGATAAATTCCAAGAAAGTAAGGTGTCATGGATTCATGAAGACACTTGGAATCTTGTGGAGCCTTTGAGTGATTAGATTTCCCACACACTTGGCATGATATTCATCCAATTTCGAACAAATGGGTAATGTAATGCTATTGTATGGTGATGTGGTGTAAAATATAATATAATGAACCAAGGAATTCGAATTGGTAAAGGAGAGTAACTCCCATGGAAGAGGAAGATACTAGAAGACAATGTGTGCCACTTGGAAGGAGATTCCATGCACTCTATGACAACAAATGATGGAAGATTCTATGAAAAGTATGACAAATTCAGACATGAATTATGACATATGACAAACATGACAATAAAGGGATACAAATAGCCATCAATAGGTCGAATTGTGGAGTTATAGGAAACCATTCGAATAGGGGAAATAATTGGAGCATGAAGAGGAAGACAAGTGTCATATGAGTTACTATTCCATTAAGATGAGTTGGAGGAAGCCCATGGATGAGAATTCGACCTTATGAGGCCTCATGAAATAAATAAAAGGATTTAATGAGGAAGGAGAATGGATTTTTATCAATTTTTAATTGGCCTTTGGAATTTTGGAGAGATTTTTCTTCGTCCATTGCACGGTGAGTGTTCACTCTCCCTGCTTGTGAACAAATTTTGAGGGAGTTGGATTCCTTTCCAAGTTGGTTGATAGAGAGGAAATTCAGACCTCTCATTGGAGCTTAATTAAGAATTTTTAGTTTCATGTTGAATTTCCGTACAGTTGAATTCTCATCTATCTCCCTATTCTCTCATTCTTTCTTCTCCATTCCCCCACACTCAGATTTGATGGCGCATTTGTTGGAATGATTCTTGCGCCTTGCTGAGGATAGTTGATGCTTGAGATTTGATTGATGGCGCATTTGTTGGAATGATTCTTGCGCCTTGATGAGGATAGTTTATGCTCAAGATTTGATTTATTATGTATGGCTCTATGATATCATCTCCATATTCTTTGTAAGTCGAAATATCAGAAATACATGTATGAAAGGCTGGCATTCCCCATTCTCTTGAATAACTAGTTTTCATGGATTTGGCTTCAATATTGAAGTAGATTTATTTAAGATTTGTATGAGGAAATTTATATGAGTTTTATGATGATGGGGAATCAATATATTATGTATGGATCTGTAATATTATGTCCAAATTATTTGTAAGTTGAAATATCATAAATACGTGTATGAAAAGCTTGCATACTCATGCCCTTGTATCACTGGTCTTCATGGATTTTGGCTTCAATCTTGAAGTAGTTTTATACGAGATTTGTACAAGAGATATTATATAAGTTTGAGGATGTTGTGACAGAAATATATGATGTATTAATATTTAATTTAATTTCCAACTGGGTACTCAAAGAAGCATAGAACTGAATGGCTTCTGAATACAATCGCCAACGCAGCCCGGAAATCCACGGGAACATATAACTGGGTGTTCCGAAGTGACTCGCCAATGTGCTAGAGTCGGGGGAAATCCGGGGTCTTCGATAAATAATGGGATGGATATATATCCTGCGCGATTCTCAACGATGCGAATAAGGTGCTGAAGTCGAACATGTGAGAAACAACCATTCAGAGAGGCAATAATGATTCCTCCCAAAATGGT
>LPNX010632325.1:252259-266441 GCA_001517045.1 Pseudotsuga menziesii
GTGGGATTTTCAGGGAATATGGTAGGTAAATGGACAAATGAGCCACGTAGTGGGGTAGATGAGGTAGTTAACCATTTTTGGGTGTTAACAGGTCTAAATCCAAGAAACTCACGTGTGAAAAGCTTGCATTCCCATGCCATTGAATCACTAGTTTCCATGACTTTGGCTTCAATATTGGAGGAGTAATGTATCCGATTTGTGGGAGGGTTTTCCTTCGAGTTTCATGCTTTTTGGGAATACATTTTTAATCCATATATTACCACCATGTTTCATTTTAATCTTATAACCATATATTCTACCTTTCCTATGTCAAAGTTTAGCTAGTAATGCAATTTCCTTGAGGCAATTTATATGAAAGTTACCCTACAAATGTTGCAGATCATGATCCATATGCATAAATTAATAAAAATGATTAAGGAAATTATTTGATGTATGATACTCATTCACATACTCTATTCTGAAATTTGGGAGGGTCGTACTTTATTTGGAGAGCTAGTTTGGCCATCACCCTTGGGGGGATTTGAACACAATTTCCTAGTAAAATTGCATTGTTTCACCTTAACCCAAAACAAGTTTGCAGAGGTATAAATTCTGATACAAAGTGTTCATATACCATATTGGGATTTTATAAGACTCACCATACCCTTACCTTTAAAATTCGGGACTATTTGGTGAAAGTTTGAACCCTCTAGAGTCATGACTAGTTAAGCTCGAATTTTTCCCAATTTGTAATTTTCTCCAAGATTACAAAAATGGGACATTAAAATGAATGTGGATTGATTATATAGAAGTAAATTGATTTTGGATATCTACTTGATGAATATACGATAAATTTCCTTATAAATGTTTGCATCTAAATGTATGATTCATGTAAGAAGTCCATCTATGTGTATAAGGCTAACTCTGCATGAAGCAAATGCCTTGTCAATGTAAGTTAAGTTTCCATAGGGTGGTTAAACTATATGGTGGTAGTCATGTAGGGGTTAAATATAATCATGTAATGGATTGCACGACGACCTAGTTTATAAGTGTAGACGCATGCAAGGATTAAATTAATTCATGTAGTATCACATGTGGCTAGAGTAATATGGACTTAGGGAATTAAGATTATGTTGTGTAGGTTGTTGTACACCAAAAAAGCTCAGTATTAGAAAATAATGTCTTGGTATCATAAGAAAGAAAGAAAAATATCCCTTGTGGTCACGAGAGACCACAGAGGCCACTAGGGATGTGGCAGGTAACACTAAAATTTACAAAGCTATTGTTTTAAGATATTACTATAGAAGTACAACTTTATGGAATTACTTATAAGGAATGATGTTTTTTTGGGAAACTCATAGCAGGGAACTTGTCATTGGTGCAACAAATAAGCATGCATGTTTTCCCCACATCATCATCCCCTTCCATCACACATTTTATAAATCTAGAAGTATTCATCACTATAGAAAAATACTCAAAGGTGAAAATTGTGATATTTTTAATGTCCATTTCTATTTGTTTGTTTAAACACAATACTTAAACTTATGAAGTGTCATATTTTGCATCAACCATAGAAATTATAGAAAGTCCTAATACACCATAGTCTGTATGAACTTAACACAAGTTTTCAAGCCTTGGAAAGCTTTCCTTAGTATCAAAGCAACATTCTACATTGAATAGACAAAAGAACCCAATATTGCTAAGTTGTTCCCATTGAATCACTGTACCACAAATACCTATTGTTGGACCAAGGACATTAAGGGGCTTCTTCGCATTACGAATATTTTTTATATAAAATATGCTTAATACATTTGTTAAATCACCTATAACTCTACCCACACTAGATTAAATAATTGAGTCACTAAAAGTGTCTGAGTGCTTTGAGTTAGATGGATGAGGTTGTAAAGATCTTACTAGATATTAATCGATTAAGGATGTGATAATTTTTACAACACTATTTCAATTTAGGGACCTTCCTAAACACATCAAATCAAATCTCATACTGTAGGGTTCTTCCATGTATTTAGACTCCATTGGAGAAAATATTTTGTAAGCGATTATATTGCATGATTCTAGAACTACTTTTGTTTATTGATCTACTAAACTTGATGCGATAACCAATAAGCACAAAATATTCCCCTATATCATGAACTATACAACCACATGCATAAATATAAAATAACTTGGGGAGATGAGAAATTGACTTGAATATAGCTACTGTGCGTGCAATAAGGAAGGGAGCTCAAGTAGCTAAGGTGGTAAAAGAATCGACATTAATGGAAGAAACATGTGCAAAGGAATATAATGAAGAGAGAATAGGGACAAGGGACATATTATGATCTATT
This sequence comes from Pseudotsuga menziesii, assembly GCA_001517045.1. Lineage (NCBI taxonomy): Eukaryota > Viridiplantae > Streptophyta > Pinopsida > Pinales > Pinaceae > Pseudotsuga > Pseudotsuga menziesii. Next base: position 254,584 of record LPNX010632325.1, read on the forward strand.
TGAACCAACATATTTGACCTCATATTAAGGTTAATATATTTAACCTACCTTTTTCATTATTGAAAAGCATAGCCAAAAGAAAAAAAGACTAGATAGAGTAAAGTCTAGCCCCAAAAATTGTCTCAAAACATAATAAGATGATTAAATTTAGCACATATTTGCACAATTCAAAAGATTAAATGGCATAAAAAGCAAAGAAGTAGACAAAATTGAGAGAAGATAATGAATTTAAAACAAAATGACAAAAGTAAGATAGAGAAAAAAAATAAACTCAAAACAACAAAATAACAACATGACACGTGCACATCATTTTCACTTCATTTCCCATTAAAAAGGTTTTACAATATCAATGGAAATAAAACATGTTTTAATTGAAAGCTCCAAATTTAATGCAAGAAGAAAAAATATTTAGTAATGTTGATGCACATGGATATTTTTAGGGGCCATATATAGCCCATGGGGTATATTAAGGGGGTTACAAAAATTTAGTGGGCTATTTTCTTAAATGGAAAGGGTTTTTTAGATAAATTTTATTCGTCCAATATTTATTAGAAAAAAAATAAATCCAAAATGAATAGACTCCCATATATTAATGAGGAAAATGAAAAAAATATTCCCCCCTAGCAAAATTTCCCTCCAATCTATCTTTCGCCCTCAATTTCTAGACAAATTCTAGTGAAATAATTCCTTCACCCCCAATATTCAGTAATGGAGGCTCCTAAGGGTTACTTCACCCTCCATTTTCCTTGAATTAAGGCATATGGTTACATTTAGTAGTATTTTTAATCAATTTCATGTGACACCTTCTTTGAGCCCCCGATTTCTAGTATTGGAGGGGAAATTAGGGGATATTTTGTTCTATATAAATGCTACAGTGATTCATGGTTCACCCACATCACATTGTGCTTGTAGGGTGAAGGTTTTGGTTAATGCAGTTCCACTTTTAATTCTTAGTTTTCTCCATATTTTAATCTTCACATAACATCTCCATTGCTGAAAGCTCAGGTCTTGAAAGGGCATTCCACACATGCAATTTATCAGTGAATACAAATTCGCGTCACACTTTTTATCCAATAATTAATGTGGTATGCTTTTTATGGTTTTAAGACATAGTTACAATAGATTATTATATTGTAAATTTACCTTTTATAATGCTTTTTGAGGCTTGTTAAATTCTATGGCACTTTTGATGCTTAGGGCTCATTCGATGTTATTAGGGTTTTATTCTATCCTAGGAATACTGGTTCCATGAACGTGGTACATTATTGAGATCAAAATATATGATTTATTATATTCCTTGTCATCTTTAAACTATTGACTGACATTTATATGTTTTTAGTGTATGCTACTTTTGATGGAGAGACACCACATGTTTTTTATATATTCAAACTGAATTTGACCTACTTGTTTAAAATCTGCTTTTATTAGGATCTTGTTGTGCAATTATGATTTGATCTAAGGCATTAATGAGAGTGTATATGTTCATATTTTATGTCTTTTATTGTTGATGTTTGGGATTTTTGTAATATAAATGAATTTCCACTAATTATGATGGTTGGGCTACATTGGAATGGTCATTATTTTAACTGTATTCTTATAGAATCGTCTAAAGCATTCTAGCAAATTCTTTGATTTGTATTGAGAAGTTTGTAACTGGAATATTTTTTTGTTTGTATTTCCAAGTTCGCCAATTTTATTTGTGACCTAAATTTTTTGGGTTTAGTACTTGTTTTACGATATTGTGTTTTTTTGTAAGGGTCATTTAGAAGTAAAATATTTTTGGGTTATTTGCTTTGATGTGTAATTTCTCTCATCATCTACAAATGGATATAGTTATGTAAGACATATATATCATTTAGTTGGAACATGATACTTGATTTCCATCATGATTGTAAATAATATGTACACAGAACGTTTGACCTAAGATGTAGACACTATTCTATTTGATATATAGTATTTTCAATTCAATGAGGGTGCTAAAACAATTTTACCAATTTTGCATTCTTTCAAAAATTTCAAGGACTTGGATACAAACACCTGCTTAGTTTATCTAAGAAAAAATAGTATTTAGTTCTAATGATATGTGTGATGATGAATTAATGTGCTTTCTATTCTTAATAGTGTATGTTCTTATTTCTAATAACCATTGCAAGTTTCTAACTAATTCTAAAAATTCTAAATTAAATGATATAATTCATATTTTGATTGTCAACAAAAGAAAGGAAAAAGAGGCATTCGTATCTATAAACATATAAGCATGTTATTTTTTCTTAGAGGGTAGCTTAAAAATGAAATTTGGAAAATAAGCTAATTGGGAATTCATACACTATATTAAGGTTGTGGGTCTTGATAATTCTCCACATTGTAATGCTGGTTTGTGGGTGCCATAATCACTCCATAAGGTAAAGTGTTCAATTATATCAGTTGTCAGTATGTCAAGATTTGGGTCCCCACCTATCCGTTGGACCATTAAGGGACTAGAAGAAAAGTGGATTCCCCACTTTCCCTGAATCTATTTAGTGTATTTGTGTTTCACCAACACCTCTAGTTGTGAGTGATCCAATACTACTTGTGAAATGTATAAATAAATCCCTCCTCTCTTCATTCATGCATTTTCTCATTTGAGGATCTAGGCGTCGAGAGAGTCAAGCTTTGGTATATGCTCTTCTATTGCACTACCTTAGTAATCCACGTAATCAAAAGCTAAGTCTTCCTAGCAAAAGATGCACCAAGACGTTACAAGGTTTTATAATTTGATGAAATATTCTCCAAGTTTTTACAATATTTTAAAATTCAGTGAAATATTCACAAAAATTTTACAATATCTTATAATTTAGTGAAATATTTGCCAAGATTTTACAAGATTCTATAATAGAATGAAAGATTAGCCAAAAACTTATACATACATATTACATTATTGATAAAATATCCTTTAAATTTTCTTATATATTAGGGAGATTTGCCCATTTATTATACATATAATTTTTCGGGGGTGTTCTTAAAATTATCCCTTACAGAAATTTCAAGGTGAAAACATACAAATTTAATGTCAAGATACAAAGAATGTTGTGAAGATGTAGATTTTTAGCAACAATGCCTAAAATTAACAACATATTGAATAGAAAACTGCAACAAAGTCTAATACCAATTACAATACATTTAAAACAATCATTTTTTTTTGTGTCAAAATCTACCCAAAAACATAAATTCAATGTTGAAAATCAAGACTTTCAAGGCTCATTTTTTATTTACAAAACATTTTAGACTCCAATACTTAACTACATTAAAACAAGAACATGCAAAAAAAAATCCCAATGCCACTAGAAAATACTATCCCAATGCTTAAATCGACACTTTAAAAGCAATTACAAGGATGGTCAATTCCGTAAATGTAGTCAAAGATTCCTATGTGGCTTCTTCTTCAAGAATTGCAAAGCATTTTTCCTTCCATGTGATTGAAAAAACGTATATATTATACCACAACAATATGTAAGTTAAACAATGTCCATAGAATGCCCATCTTTGTCAACCTACATCGATATTGCAAGGACCCTACACATTTCACCATACTAGAAATGAAGTGCCGAGACAATGGAAGTATTCGGGAGTGGCCTCAACCATGGGTATTTCATAGTGGAGAAATGAGCATTATCTAGTGGATAAAATGTACTCCCATATCAATGGACTCCCATATTGAAAGACACAACTCAAGGGAACTCACATCTTGTCAGAACCCTTTGCAAACTATATTCTAACACCATATGAACATGGCATTATGACAATATAGTTTTAAATATTAATTTCATTTATTTTTTAAATGATGACAATTGAAGATATACATGGAAGGATTTATGTTTCATCAAACACCATATGAACATGGCATTGTGACAATATAGTTTTAAATATTAATTTCATTTATTTTATAAAAGATGACAATTAAAGATATACATAGTTATGTTTCATCAAAAGTCCTTCAAACCAATAAAAAAAAGTAAATGAATGTAATTTAAAGATTATTGAATTTGATTTTAATTTTGAAAATAATCAATTTTGACATTAACTTTAAGTGAAATTTATGTAAAATAATATAAAACTTTGTGAAAATTTTATAACTAACACAAAGTCAACCTATTTTGACTTCTAAATAAAAATATATTCCCTAATAATAAGGACCAATAATAATAATAAATTTACTGTACTATAATTTACTTCTTCTCATTCATAACTCGAAATGAAGAAATAAAAAAAATATCGAAATATAGATTAAGATTTTTTTTTTTCTCATTATACATACTCATCTTATGTTGAGATAAACTAAGAAATAAGAAAAATATCGACATATACATTAAGAAAAAGGCGTTAGTTTTTCACTCGATCATTTGCACCAATTGGATGACCTGGCTCACGTGACCTGTCACATTCGACATTGCCGATCATCCGATCGATGCAAATGGTCGGGTGGAAAGCTAACGCCTAAGAAAAATTATTTCGCTTAATTTTACATACTCACCTTATGTTAAGATATTAAATTTATGTTGTAAATCAAACAACCCATTCCTTTAACTTGACAACCATATTAAAGTTTCTCCTTTTCACTCAATATTCTTATGAATATAAATTTATTTCACTGTAGTCCATATACACTAGAAAAATGGTTGCATGTCGTTTTACATAGTCACCCTTATGTTGAGTTGTGTAGTAGACTTCTATTCTAACAATAATCTACTTTAACTTTACAACCATATTAAAGTTTTTTTTTCACAATATTCTTATGAATATAAATCTCTTTGGATTTAGTTCTTTCTTATGAACATAAATCTATTTGGATTTAGTTCTTTATGTCCCATCTACCCTTCATCGTTCTTCATAAAATTTAACGTAACTAAATCAAATTTTCATATATTTTAGTTATAAAGGGGCAATTTGAAAAGACAATGGTCTCATAATCAAATATTATGTCGAAATAAAGAATCTTTATAAGCTGTTAAAGGATCAACTTTGTCCCTACAATCACAGATTGGTTCTTTGTAATGACATTCCTTGCAGTGACAACTATATATTCGGTATAATAATAGGGGAACAGATTCTCACTTATTCGGAGAATGCTTAATTTACAATTTTATTAATTATTGTTAGATATTTTATTTTTATTTTTAATATTTATGATGTTTTTATAAACACTAAATATATCAACAATTTACTATAAAAAAATGTAACATTTCAAAAGTCTCCTTTAAAAACTGTTCTCAATGATCCAATGGGGATCTCTTGTACCTATAGTAAGAGACATACCACCATATTGATGACCATTTCTGCAACAACTATGGAATCATAACTACTTCATTGGTTTTGAGGCGAATGAGTAAGAATGAATTACTTTTCATTGCTAGTTCAAACAATAATAATAATAAAAGTGAATGAGAAAAACATAGAAATATAAAATGACAATAAGAAAAAGGGAATTTTTAAAACTAAAGAATAAAAGGGAGAATGGCGATGTCATATCTACACCACTGGAATGCAAACACTTTTGCAATTAAAAAATTGGAATGACTTCTACATTATAACTATGTTCCATAATTAGGGGTGGCAAGTGTAGGGGGATCATCTATAATCATGAAGGAACACATGAAACCAATTTTGCATGGGGATTAGGAACGTCGTTAAATAATCAAGTGGAGGCATATTCCCTTCTTCAATGGATTAAAGTGGTGATCTCGTTAAATATAAAAACCTTGCTCATCTTTATAGACTCTTCGATAGTTGTTCAATATCTAAATGTTAACTCTCTCCCAAAACATGACAATAGCATGCATCATCGCAAGCATACAAAAAGAAATCCAAGAACTTGAGGAGGTTCAAATTTTCCAAATTCTTAGAGTGTTAAAATCAAAAGCAGATCATCTCTCCAATCATGCCTCGATGCTCGAGGAAGGAACATTACTAAAAATGGTGAATTCAATTTCATCCCTATTCCGTAAGTTCAAAACCCACTTATTCATCACATGCATGGTTAAGCCATGTAACAATGGCATTAAATGATAAATGCGAAAGGGAGAATGTGTCAAGCATCATCCCAACTTCACACATGCCCTTGTTTAGTAACTTCTAGAAATTTGAAGCAGTGACAATCTGTCTAAAAGGTGAATATGGGATAATTGACGAAGAATTCAATTCTTGGTAGGGTCATTGAAGAGTAGCAAGTTCAAATTGGACCTTTTTGTATTTCACAATTTTAGTCTTTCTATGCATTTGGTTTTGTATCAGTGGGAGGGGGCATGAGCTCCGTGAGCTTTATTCTTTAAAGTATTTTGCGGGTTTCTTGGGTTATTATTAGAGATTCCTTCAAGAATATCTCACTGCTCATGCAACGTTTTCCGTAGACAATCTATGGGGATAGTCATTTGGGTGAAATCCCACTGTGTTTTTTTGAGTTACTCTACAAAGCTAATTTTTTTATCTTGCAGTTCAATGTTCAACCTACTCTTTTCTTTCTTGTAATTCGACTTATGATTCATGGGTCTACGAGTGCAATCATCTATCTATGCTAAGGCTTTGGTCGTTGCTAACAGTGCTGGACAACCACGTGACAACCACTCCTCTAATTTCCAAAGGGATATCCAAGAAATTCACAGATATATGAGACATTAAGAGGATCTAATTAGTGGGAATAAAACCTCGATTTTATCGATCACTTGTACATCCCACGAGCTAGAGCATTGACATGTTTCTCATAACATAAATATCATGTACATTTTGGTTAAATGAAAGCGACAAATCCATGATTTAGAGGAAGAATGTGCCATACTCAAATCAATGGTGACATCTCTTAGCAAGGGTTCATCATCTTCAACCTCAAATTATAATAGTTCTATGGATCTTTGTCATTGAACTCCAGGAAGAAGAAATAATCAACCAGTTGCAGGATGATATGGAGGTTGACAAGAAGGAATCAATGCCTTCTAATCATGCCCAAGTTTATGTAATGATCAATTGTGCTTATCATTGATATGTCATAGTCAATATTCTGCAATTTTTTTATTTTATTTTAGTCGTATTGTGTGAACTCGATACTCATAAAATACTTTTTCAAGATATGTAAGAAGTAATGTAGAAGCTTATAGGTTATATTTTGGTGTCTTCATTGAGAATAATCTTCTAAAAATGTGGTATGCTCTATTTTTGTATTTTGATGGTGTTCACCTTAACTACAACATATATTTTAATACAATATTAAATCATTCTTGTTATAAAAGAACAATGTTTCATAATTAAAGTTCAAAGTTCAAATGCCACCAACTTGACCAACACATTAACTCTTCCATTCATAACAAAAGGGAAATTGTGTCTATGTAAATCATGGTAAAACTTTTGAAATAATAGCTATTCAATAGCCACTAACATATTAACATCAAAAATTTCATAGCTAAAGACCCAAACCACTCTTTTCATAGGAGAATAAATTCAAGATTCATGGTTTTCTACTCACTTTGCATTTTTCTATGATTTAATGTGAAGGGTTTTGCAATTGGAATCATGGTAGATGCAAGATGTAACTTTAGGGGCATTCCAAAAATAAGAATTATGCAACTCTCCCAAATATTTTTTGTACAACAACTATGGAATCATAGGGCCACTTCCTATGTTGTAAGGTGGATGGGAAAGAAAAAGAACTACTTTACCATTTTAGTTCAAGCAATAGGAGAAACATCAATACAAATAAATGAGGAAAATCATAGACATATGAAATCGTAGTAAGTAGAAAAAAATTGATTAATTTCCAAAGAAATAGATAGAAGTATTGGATTTCATTGTGACTACTTGTATTTGGGGTGTGTGTGTCAAACTCAAAACAAATTGAAGGCACCTATTTAGCATATAGACACAATACTCGAAGCATAGACATGCATGATCTTCTACACATGTCCCCAGGGAGCTTTCAAGATGAATTTTTGATCTCTGCCACATTCCAGGTAGACTAATGACTAAAAATAAATTTATAATTTTCTTTCTCCACAAAAAAAATTCATTCTTAATCCTTTCATCATCCACTACACTAAATTTGAATGCCAATAATTTATCATTCTATCAAGTGTGGTGTTTTCTGAGTAATTTCCTCAGATTTAATATTTCTTTCATCATTCACTGAACTCAATTCCAACTCCAATCACTAGTATAATATGGGTAATTGGTGAACAAACGACCAAAACAATTGGTCATCATGTGAAATAAATGACTAAACCACCAAAAAATTTGATCACCATAGTGTTTTAAGTGAAATATGACCAAAATTGAGTAATTTTAAAAAATATGACTAGACAGTCTAAGTTATTAATTACATAAGATGGCTTGATTATCAAATATTTCATTTGTTACACTAAAAAATAAGAGTGTCTATATATAATATAATATATGATATTCTTTTATATGTGTCTAGATATATCAATATTGTAATTATACTAGACCTAATTAGGTTTTTGCGCAATGACTAATTAGTTTGCAATGACTAAGGGGGGTCTTTGAATCCATTTGTATCGTTAAAATTTACGAAATTGTAAAAGATTACAATTTCATAAATTTTAACGCTTCAGATGGATTCAGAGACCCCTTAACAATTTCACAATTTTTAACATTGTAGATGGATTCAGAGACCCCTTTACAATTTCACAAATTTTAATGATGAACATGAATTCAAATATCTCTTTACAATTTCGTAAAATGTAAAGGAGTCTCTGAATCTATCTACACCGTTAAAATTTTTGAAATTGAAAAAATTCATTGTTAAAATTTCAATTTATATCCATTTTCCTATTTCATCAATTTAATAGAAAGGGAGTTTACTTCATAATATTTACTCTTCTCCATCTACTTGACTATATAACATCTCAGTACTCTCGGTGCAATAACTAAACTAATCAAAACTTGAAGTCTCAAGTTAATAATATATGGCTATATATTAAAGTTAATTTGTAATATAAATATATTGATATAATTTTTATATATAGGCTAATATTAATATATAGTTTCCCAAACGGGTTGGATCCATTGGTGAAGAGCGCTGAGTTTTTCACTAGTGGGCAAGGTTCAATTCCAATGAGGGCCTAACTTGGAGCCATGTGGGCAGCTTGAGGTAGTGACTGAACATGTGGTTCCACCCAGAGAGATTGTATTAAATGATCTCGTGACCCGTGGATACATAAGTGGATCAAATCCCACCACCATATCCTCCTAACATTTAAAAGACTCATAGGTGTTAGAACAATTGGTAATGCATAACTGGGATGAAAAGTTGTAAATGCAAGATCACAAGTTCAAATCCACATAAATAATTACTTACAAAAAATATATTAATATATAGTTAATATATCGCTATATAATTAAATATAGAATAAATATATAATACACTAATATATTTATTATGTATAATTAATGCATTAATATAATATATAATGTTAATATATTTTATAATTAATATACTATGTAATATTAATATAATGTAATTATTATATATATTAATATATTATATTAACAATTAATATATTTAATATATGAGTATAATATATAATACATTATAATATAGTATAATATAATATATAAAATGTAATAATATGTTATTATACTTGCCTCACCAGGTATATTGTAATCGATAGAAGTCAAACTCCTTTGACTTTGGGTATTAAGTGGTGTCTTTTGATGCAGCTTTAAAAAATCAAAACCTGTTTTCCAAAGTATGACATAGGGGTTTGCAAAATATTTTTTTTAATTTTGTTAAAAAGCTATTTTTGTAAACCTCTGATTGGTGGATAGGAGTCAACATTGGAGTTTGGTATCTGGTTTTCACTTGACACATGGCTACTATGACATCAACATTTATTATATTTTATTATTATGTTATTATTTGACTTTATTCCGGAATCAAAATTTGACTTTAATCAACGGATACCAAAACACACAAATTTCGTTTTGTATCACGCCACATCACCGGTCTTTATGCCTGAAGCAACATATCACACAACACAGTTCCTTCACACTATCTTCAACGCAGCAATGCGTCCTTCAACTTTGAACAACAGCGTCTCCACATAGGTCACACAACTTTCATGACCGAGCAGCGATCACAGGCGGCAGATCTTTCAGAACTCGTCTTCACACAGACCTCGCTAATCAACACAATCTCCAGCAAACAACAAGCTATTCTCAACAAATAGTTTAACAGCAATATGGTGATACCAACTTAGAAATCAGAGCATTTAGTCCTTGCGATGAGTCATACCCACTTCATCAATTTCATCAATCAATCAAACATCCACTGCCCAAGGTTTCACTGCTGAAAAAGATCACAAGCTGATGGATAATCCCGTCTTATGGGTATTGCAAGCTCCGAGTCGATCTGTAGGTTTCCCTATCGAAAACTTGATGCCATGGCCGGGCCAAGTATCTGACAAGTCCGTGTCAGATACATTCTCAGAATTTTCAAGCGATGTTTGTGATTATAATTCTATAATGGCGAATCCATCCATGTACAGACCGGGACCCTGCCTTTCTTCTCTGTTGTACTCCGAAAGATCTCTAGACCAGGATTTGCTGGACAACGCAGGCACTAATTGCATGAATGGAACTGCTCAATACTGGGATAATACTGAGAATAATAATAATAATATGAGGACGAGTAGCAGGAGCAGCAGCTGCAATAGCAGCACCGCCAATCTTGAGGTCAATAATGGCGCCGCCTTCAACCATTTTTGGGGATTCGGTGAGGGAGTGAGCTAGCTGTGGAGCAAAACTCCCTCCATCGGACGGAGGAGGAGCAAAGTCAACGCTAACTTTGCTCCTCCTCCGTCCAATGAGGAAGGATTTCTCCACAGCTAGCTTGCGATTAGATGCATCTGACATCACCTCCGAAAATGAGCGAAAGGCTCCGCTATTTTTGGAGAAAGCAGAGACCGAATACGCTGTTAAGTGGTCTGAAATGCTGCCTCCGTTTTCAAGCCACACGCAGGAGGAGACATTGCCAATGTATATTACAACAAACTCCAAGTCTCAAGATCTAGTCTCTACTAGTAACATAAATAACCATAACCAAGCTGCTCTCAATTCTGTCGTTTTCCCAATATCATGGCAACAGCTTCAGAACACTAAGTATCTGGTACTCGGTGACAGGGCCACAATGCTCAGTACTCCGTTGTTTGATCCCGATTTCCACTGAATTGCTGCAGTTCTGGACCAAATTTAGCACAACATTGAGTTCATCTTGAGAATGGCAGGTTTAGTTAGTCGTTACTAATTTGTCATGGGTTTACAATATATTCCACAGATTGATTCTGAAATTCACACAAACTCGCAGCCGTGGTGGACTCAGATGTAATAAAATTACAGTTGTAATCATGTCCAGTGTCCAGGTTAAAGCTGATTTAATTTTTAATCGGTTGATCTGTAAATAGATGAGAGATACCAAAACGCAGACTGAAAAGAAAACCAACACTTATTATATATATATATATAATACTTGCGGTCATGAAGCTAGTCGGCAACCCAGATCAGTGAGAAAATAATACGCATGCATGCATTGTTCATATTGGGCTCAAATATTGTTTCAGAGAGATTGATTCTTCTTCTTGTTTATTTTAAAGTTGAAGGGATTTTTAATTTTTTTAAATTCAATGTTCAAAATTCTAATTTGATGAAGGGATTTTTAATTTTTTTAAATTCAATGTTCAAAATTCTAATTTGATAAAAAAATTAGTATAAGATATGTTGAATATTTTTTTTTTAAATGTTATATGTTCATATCCAAAGGGAGTAATACAAACTAAGTAGTAAAATCTTTTTACTACTAGTTTTTTAAAATTAATTATTTA
>LPNX010632325.1:266819-328633 GCA_001517045.1 Pseudotsuga menziesii
TCCTGAAAGTTCTTGAATTCATTTAAATATTTCTTAGAGGCAGGTATAAGCAGCATTGCTGCTATTTCACTTGTATAGTTAATAAATGAATATATTATATAATTACATTTATAAATATAAATATATTATATAATTATTATATAGGTTGATATATTATATAGTTAATATAGTTTGTTTTTTGTTAGAAATGTTCGTTACTTGGGGTCAGTGTATTTTTATCATTGGTTAAAATAATCGTAACCCAGGGGTATTTAAGTTGTCAAAGTTACTCGGAGATCGCATCTAACTTGGACCAAACCATGATGACTCGAATTTTCGGGTGTCTCCTCACAACTAACTCACCCCTAAAAAGATTAAACTCGAGTCAATTTTCTAACAAAACCCACACTTCAATCAAATGAACTAACAAAAATTAACATATAATTAATATATTATTATACTATGTAATAATATTTATGTAATAGATAATATATTAATACTTAAAATATTATCAATAACCCGAGAGTACCCTAGTCTCAATTTTACGCTAAGACACTTGTGATTCACCTAGCCTTTCACGTGTCATGTTTAATGAAGGTCTCCAGTTGAATTATCAAATGTTGTTGTTAAAAGAGAACGAAGATCATGCTATTGTGTTGATAGATAATGAATTTATGTTTTAAGATAATTCATGTATTGGTTCATTGATTGTCTTATAGTGAATTGTCCAATAGTTATAATTTTATACTATTTCCTGGGCATGTAATATTAATGTATTATAATATATAACCTATAATAATATATTTATTATAGGTAATATATTAATATTAATAAATTTAAAAAAAATATAAAAAAAGAAAATAAATAAAAAGATGAAAAAAAGAGGGAAAAGAAAATGAGTAAGTAAATAGGTAAATTTAAAAATAAAATTGAGAGGAAAAAAAGGAAAATAAATCAAAAGAATTCATTGATCTAATCTTATTGTGAATAAGCAAGTAAAGGAGTTTTTTCTGGTCAAGTGCAGATCTTGCGTGGAGGAGGGTAGAGGTTGAGAGTTTTTATCCTTGAGCCTAGAAGTTGGAGGGAGTATATAGTGGATTTTAGAGTTATTCCTTTAGGATGAGGATAAATGGGCCATGAAGGAAGTCCTTGATTTTCCTGTTAGGGTTAACCTTGACTCAGAAATGAGTCAAAGGTGGTTGAGGTCTAGCACATGGTTTGAGCACATGGTTTATTATAGGCCATGGTATTTTTATATGGTATTTGGTGGCCCATAGTATTGTTCCATTGTAAAGTGGCCTGGAGGTGAGTGGTGGCTAGCTCACTTGACTCGGCTTGCCCAGTTTACTTCAAGGGAGATAATAGATTTATTATGGTGGTTTTTCTCGGTTTTGGGTTTTCCACATAAACATTGTGTGTCTATCTTTAATGGTTGCTTGTGCTTATGATTTTCTCGTATATTATTATTATTATTATTATTATTATTATTATTGATGCTTGTTTAAATCCTAAGAACTAGTATCAGAGCCATGTTTTGGAATATAGTTGTGTTTGTTTTGTTGTACCTAGTTTTTTGAATTAATTGTGGGGTGCATCCTCGGTGATACCCGACACCCCAACATTTTTTTTCTTTGTTAAAAGTTGATATCTCAAATCCATGGTTTGGAACATAGTTGATTCATGGTTTGGCATATAGTTGTGCTAATTGTGTTGTACCAAGTTTTTCGAATTAATTGTCGGGTGCATGCTTGGTGATACCCGAAACCCCAACATTTTTTTTCTTTGTTAAAAGTTGATATCTCAGTGTGCTACAAGCATAAGGCATCCCTCTTATGCGCGGAGAAGGGATGTTGCATCAAGTGTGGAATGAACCACTCGGTAGGTATGATGGTGATAAGTGTAGTCGTATCCTAACTTGATATGGATCGAAGAGATTGAATTTTCAATTGTGGTAGAAATGTGAGATGGTTTAATCTCAGTTATGGGACTAGTTAACATTAATGAACATGTATGTGAAGAAAATTCCTAGATAACTGTCAGGTATAGTTGATGATGACCCATGTAATCCGGTAGATGTCTTATTTTTATATGGACATCAATGACAAGGTTGGATGTAGGTACAAAAGGGTCATGGTAGAGAACGAGCAATAAAGAGAGCATGGAAAAGAGAGAGGGTGAAGTAATAGATGGTGATGGTGTAGTCACCATGAAGACACATGAAAACAAATTAATGGAAAAGTTTGCATGTAAAAGGGAATCTGGCTCTAAGACCTAGTAAGGAATGCATACCCCTCACCGGTAAAGTCGAGAGATAGACCTAGGTGATATGGGGTGTGTTACCACCTAAGTTATACTTAGTGGTTTTTTATTAAATGAGCCTAGTGAATCAGACAAAGATGTTTTGTTCGGACTTCAAAAGACCTTCGGAAGTGCTTGTTGTAGTATATCACATGTTCATACCCCATAGGGGAGTTTTAATAAAATGTTTTAGCATGATAGTGTCTGTAAAAGATTCGGTCTCTTAGACTTTATTTGTCCATCCTATCATCCCAGGGTGTTTTTTCCCTTGGTTATTATTGGTTGTTGAATGAACGACCGATAATTTTTGCGTTTTTCACTCAATACATCCAAAGTTGGGGTGGTCAGCTTGGCATTTAGGTCTATTAAGGTTATTAGAGTCTATGTGTCAATGTATAAACATGCTAGGCATCATGGTTGAGTAATATGAACATATCTAAGTCCCCCTAGGTTTTTATTTTTTTAAATTTTTAAAGTTTTTTTAATATTAATTTTTCCACAAAACTTAGGCTATTTTTTAATAGTCTAATTGGAAAAATTGGTTTTGTAATAAAAGTGGGATTGGAAATCAGTTTTAGTCATGGGGGTGCTCATTTTCAAGCTCAGAGCGCCATGTAAGCCCATAGACCCACTTTTTCTAAGTTTTGAGTGATTTGTCCATCACTCAGGTTAAAAATCCCTAAAAATAAAATATTGATTATTTAATTGGTAAATTAGTTAAATAATGGAGAAAATTCATAATCCTAAATCATTGGGATTTGCTCTGATTTGACTGAAATCAGTCTCATCGGCTTGGGATTGACTGGATCTGAAAATTCCTTGATTGAAGGAGGTGATCTGGACTGAACTGGGAGTGCATTATTGCATGCAATCTTGGGAATTGCACCCTCCCTCTCTCCTCCACACATGTGGGCCTCTCTGGTTGAGTTTTGGTGGATGCTTCAGTCAATAGGTTGAGGTGTCAGACATATCAGCTGTCTGATTGATAGTTGCACTCAGTGAGACTCAGATCAGGCTCAGTTAGACACAGATCAGGCCCAGATTTACTCCATATGTAGCTGCAGTCTCTCTCTCCTTGGGATTTGGGCGCCCATTGGGCTAGATTTCATGTTTTTCTATAAATAAAGCTCGGTTTTCCTCTTCCAAGCTAGTTAGAACTAAGATTGAGGTGGTGTTTCTATATTACTGTTGTTATTGTTTATTATTATGGAATAAAGAAGCTTTGGAGGCAAGATCTATGGTGTAATGCTCTTCACGTGTGGATAGTGATTGTCAAATGCTTATGAGGTATAATCTGTGTTATTTATCTTTGCTTTTGCTGGTTAGTTGTTGGCCTTGAAGGAGAGAGATCCCTCCTGTTAGGGTAAGAGTTTATTCTAGTTTGATTTATGCTCTTACTCTTTGCTTGTTTCAGATCTATTGGAGTTGCATGTATTTTAAGTTTAACTGCATGCTTTCTAATTATCTTTTCTAGTAGCACCTATGTTTTAACCATCTATTTGTGCAAGGATTTCTAAGTTGCAGGTGATCTCGCTTGTAGAAGGGGTTTAGTTGGTTTTCATCTTCCTAATATTCAAGATCTTCTGGATGACATAGTCCCTCAGTGTTCCACCAAAGTGGACTTCAAATCCCAACATTCCTAGGCTTCCAACCCTCTTTCTCTCTCTTCCTCCTTCAAAAAATCAATTTTCTTGCCTGGTTACTGTGTTCAAAAGCTTTGAGATCATTTGGATCTATTATATTAAAGTAAAAATTACATATATCTGTTGTTTCAAGGCTCATAGACTAGATCTCATTCATAAAAAAGTTTCATAAAGCATTCTAGATCTAGTTTAGGGGAATCGTCCATTTTGCATGGCAATTTAAAGAGAATCCGTAGGTTGCATGCTTTAGATTCCTGTTTCTATTTTAAAAAGATTAAATCCAGCAATAAATGCATATTTCATTGGCTTCCCAAACAACAAGCCAAGATCCCAAGGGAAGCTTGCTTTCCTTGGTTCCTTTTTGACCGTTTTAGCTAGTTTTAACTTAGTTTTGTTTGGTTTAAAGTAGGCTGACCCAAAGGTACTTCCAAAGTGATTTTGGGAATATTTAATTCTAACATGCTCAATTTATTTTAGAAATCATAACATAAAGAAAAGAAGCCGTTGTTCGAAAGTGGCTTTGGGATCGTTCAAATCCCCCCAGGGGTCTCCCTTTTGACCATAATTTTAAAATTTTGAGAAATTTGTAAAGCCTTGGTTTCATCCTGTATAATAAATAAGAGGATTAAGATAATTTTACTGATATTGTAACAGCGAATAATAATTTTTTTCTCCAAATAGGCTCTTTCGAGCCCATTTCCCATCCCCCCTGGGGGGATTTGCGCCTTTTTGTCGTTTTTCGCATTGTCTTACTTATTTTTTCTTTAGATTAGTTTCAATCATGAAAAATAACATGCTTTGATTAATTTATCATCTATTCCATATTTTAGTACCAAAGTAACTTGAATACTCACCCCACGACTTCCCGATTGACCCACAAGGGAAAAGAGATGCGTGGTAGGAATAATTAGAAAACCTGTGATTTGATTCTGTTTGCTGCTTATATTTTATTTGTTGTAAGTAATTTTTCTAAAATCAAACCCCTCCTTGATTCCACGATTGAGGTCCACTTGGACTGAAAGAGGTTCCTAGAGGGTTTTTCTTTCTAAGAAAACACACCCTTTAAAACTCACTAAAATTGACAAGACTCCAGTGTGTATGCTTTACATTTGACCGTGGTTCATTTGATCAATCAAGCTGCATCAAAAGCAACGTGAGTGACTACTTTAATTAGTCTTCACCTTCCCCAATCAACCACCGTCAGGTGAAAATCCAATGCCTCGATGAAACCGTAAGCAGTGGTAAAATACCCAAAGGAAGCGGGAAATCCTGAAAAGTGACCTTGAGGCACCGATCTCTGTTACACCTTCAGGTGCATTATGAACAACGGTCTCAGAGAATCCATTCAGACCACATATTCCTTACGAGTAGCCGTGAAGGTTTAGTTTTGGACATACTCCAAGTGCCCTCGGGTATATCTGGAGTCTCCCCTTCGCCTAATTTAATTTATTCATATTTCACATTAACTTAAAATGTACCAAGAGGAAATCGCAAAACATTCACTCCAGGCTCATGCAATTACATTGATTATTTTATGACTCCATTCTAAGGCACTGGCTATTTTCTTTATATATATATATATATTGTGTCTCAGCATTGTGCTTTTGTGTGCTCATTTTCTATCCTGTCAGCTATGGTTTTTTTGGTTAAATTTCAAACTCCTAAGTAACTCATTCAGTTTAACATCACCATACTAAATAATTTTTCCCTAGTAACTTAATAGGGTCTACCCCCCTTGGCTTCGTTAGGAGTTGAGCCTAAACGGAGGAGTCAAGAACAAGGGGACAACCTTGACTCGAGACTTTCCCCTAAGAACACACCGAGTGGCTTGAATATTTCTGTGATGTTCCCCCCAAGTGTGTGAAAGGAGGCAACACTTTTTGGCGCCATTGCCGAGGATAAATCTTTTTATTCTCGAGTACAACTTAGCTTAAATTTTTTCTAAATAACTAAAAAGATATAAATTTTTTTTGATTGATCTTGTCTTTAAAAAACATAAAATTAAAACTCGATCCATCTGGCGACTCCACTGTCTAACATCCCTTCAGGAATTTCTACCCGAAGAAACCGTCGATAATTATTCAATCCTCTCCCTGATCCTGAAAGGTTTATTAGGGAAATATTGAATAGGTAGACTTCTCGTAGAAACCTTGAAGATTTAGGAGACCAATCCCTCTCAGATATCCATCACATATTTGTAGAGAGTCATATCCACCAATCTCAAGAAATGATGGAATTCTTCAAAAGCCTTGACTTTTCTCAGATAGAAGGTGCTCCCCATGACATTCCAAATGATGCTATCAAGAAGCTTCCCATATTTCAGGGCAATAATGCCATCACTACCAAGTGTCACCATCGAAAATTTGAAAAGCACCTGGTTAGTTATTGCAATGATGCTTCCCATAACCATGACGATGTCAAAATGAAGCTCTTTGCTTTATCCTTAGAAGATGATGCTGCAGAATGGTACTTCGACCTAGGTGATGATTCATATAAAACTCTTAGTGAATTCCAGGATGGTTTTAGAAAGAAATGGGGAGAAAAGAAGGAACCAAGACATCTGCTTGCGGCCCTTCATAACATAAATAAGATGGAGAATGAAACCATGGATGAATTTAACACTAAATTCAAGCTTGTGGTTGTAGACCTCCCTAAATATATCAAACCAAAAGATGCATCCATACTCATATCCTACATCGAATCTTTCACTAGTGATCTAAGGTACCAATTGAGGGACAAAGAGCCGACCGATCTAAAAACTAACCAGGAATTGGCTGAGAAAATAGAAAAGAATATGCAGCCTTTAGGCAAGTCCAACATTCCAGGTTACACTAAGGGAAACACTTCTTACAACAAGGAGAAGGGTAAAGCCACTGAATCAGAATAAAAGGGAACTCCTAAGGATCCCATGGAAAAGATGATGGACATGATAAAGAACTTGGTTACTAGTCAAAACCAACTTATGGAAAATCATTATGCACAAATGAATCATATGCAAAATAGAATAATCACAATGGAAAGGAATAATGGACCTAGGAACTTTCATCCTAAACAAAATCAGATGTATCAAAAGAAAGCTCCTCAGCAAGAACCTAGGATTCCAAACTAGTTAGACTCAGCTAACATGATAGAAGAAGTAATTCCATGGTGTAGACCTTGTGAACAATTCCACCAAGAAAGCACTTGTTATGTTGCAAACCAAGTTATGGAACATGGAATTCCCGAGGTTAGTAATTAGGAAACAACGTCAAGTGAGTCTGATCAAGTGTACATGGTAGGCCAAACCTACCCTTTATCGAACCAGCATTGGAAACAAACCATGGATTACAGTTATGAGAAGGATCTCCTTTCCAACTTATATCGTGAAATGCCTAATTCAGAAAGAATTCAGGAAATGAAGAAGGATAGATTCAAGGGTGCGATTTATCAAAGAAAGGAGAAGCCATCACCATCTAAACAGTACAAGCCAAAGGTAACCACTCATCCTCTCCCAGATCCCCCTGTTATCCCTGATTCAAATGTTGATATGGGAGAATGGATAAGTAGTGCTAAGATTCATGTTTATGCAATTGATGTCCTTAAAATTCCTGGTCAAAAAGAAAATTTGTTGAAAGCCATAGAGGATAGCCAAAGTAAAACTCATAATATTGTCAAAGAGGATCCTCTCCCTAATAATAATGCTATATTTGAAGATGAACATATTGAACCTATGGATATGCCTATAGTCCTCAACATTGTTGATTCAAAAACAGAAGACCACCCGCCTTTTTTATGTCTCTCTCTTAGTTGATAACCTTCTCCTTCATAACTACATGTTAGATTCAGGTGCTTCATCAAATGTCATGAAAAGAAAAGTAATGGAACAATTAAATCTAAGGGTCACCCAACCTTACCACAATGTTTGTGCAATGGATGCAAGAGAAGTTGAATTTGTAGGGATAATCTTAAACCTACATGTTAAGTTGGCCAAGTATCTTGACATCGGCATGTCAATGGATATGGCAGTGATAGATGTTCTAGATAATTGGGGTATGTTTCTATCCAAAAAGTGGGATGAAACTCTTGGTGGTTACATTCAAATGGATTGGAGATATGCTACTATACTTGCATTATAAAACACTAGGGTGATACTCCACAGAGAGAAGCTAAGGAACCGACATGTAGAAAACCCTAAGAAGCCCAAAAATGAATTTGTTCATTTTACTGATAACTTTGGAAACTATGCTATCTTGTCAAATTTCATGGCCCCTATTAAGGAAAACATTAAAAATTAAAGGACACATGAATTTTGGCAAATGTACTTTGACGGGGTTTATTCCAAAGCTGAAAAGGGTGTGGGCATTGTGATCATTTCTCCTTCAAGTAAAGTCTACAACTTTGCTTTCAGGTTAGAGTTTGAAGCATCAAACAATGTAGCTGAGTATGAGGCATTGTTTTTAGGGTTAGAAACTACCAAAGACATGGGGATAAAAATGTTGAACATAAAAGGTGATTCAAAATTAGTTTTCCTCCAGATTAAGAATCAGTATCAGTGCAAAAATGACAGACTAAGGAATTATAGAAATTCCATATGGGACACCATGGAATGGTTTGATGCACTTAACATCCAAAAGGTCCCTAGAGAAATGAATGGTTTAGCAAATAAGTTGGCAATAGTAGCATCCACCCTCCAGCCATCAGATTAAATGATTAGTGGGGATGGAAAAATGGAAATTAATTTCAGACCTTCAATTCTAGATAATGTAGATCACTGGTAGGTGTTTAAAGATGATGAGCAACTCTTGAGATTCATCCATAATATCCAAGAGTTTGAAGGTTGCAAGATCAGTTATCAGCAAGAGGGTAAAGAGTATCAGGAATGTGAGGATAATGAAAGGAATCACATCCTGAGTAGCCTTATAGATTTTGAAAATCTGTTTGATCGACAGGATCATCATAAAAACAAAAAATAAGTAATAAAAATTGGGGATTATATGGAAATAAACATAGGAACTAACAAAGACCCCAAGTTAATAAAAAATGGAAAAGGTACTTTGGAAAAGGAAAGGAACAATTTGATCAACTTAATCAAAGAATATAGAGATGTGTTGGCCTTTAGTTATGATGAACTAAAAGCCTATTGGGAATATGTGTTTCAACACACTCTTCCCCTCACAGAAGAGGCTAAGGAGGTCAAGCCTTTTCAACAAAAACTTAGGAGAATAAATCCTAAGCTGGCCCCCATTGTGCAGAAGGAACTTCAGAAGATGTTAGCAGCAGGGATCATAACAGCTATAAGACATTCAACATGGTGCTCCAACTTAGTTATTGTTAGAAAGAAGAATGGGTCAATTAGCATATGTATAGGTTTTAGAAATCTAAATACATCATGCCTTAAAGATAATTACCCATTTCCCGACATGGAAACATTGCTTCAAAGAGTAACATGATGAGGAATGATGTCCTTGTTGGATGGATTTTTCGGTTATAACCAGGTGTTGGTAAATAAAGAGGATCAACATAAGGCTACATTCACCACACCTTGGGGCACCTATAATTTTTTAAGAATTCCTTTCGGTTTATTAAATGCTAGTGCCACCTTCCAAAGAGCCATGGATTTTTCCTTCAAAGAACTTATAGGAAAAATAATCGAAATATATCAAGATGACTTAAATGTTTTCTCAAAAGAAATATCTGACCACATAAGTCATCTTAGGCAGGTTTTTATAAGATGTCATAAATATGGTATTTCCTTAAACCATGGAAAGTCAATATTTGGGGTTGATGAAGGCAAGTTGTTGGGACACATCATTTCTAAGGATGGTGTCAAAGTTGATCCTAAGAGAGTTGAAGCCATTAAGAAAGTCCCCTTGCCTTATAATCTTAAATCTCTCCAGTCTTTCAATGGTCATATTAATTTCATAAGGAGATTCATCCCAAATTTAGCAGAATTAATGAAGCCTCTACAAAAGTGGTTAAAAAAAGATGCTAAATTTGAGTGGAAGGATGAAGGGAAAGATGCTTTCAAGTCTATCAAAGATGCCATATCCAGGTCCCCAGTCTTGATCAGTCCAGATTATTCCAAGGAATTTTAGATATTTTCCTTTTCCTCAGAGGACACCATTGTTGGTGTTCGGCTTCAAAAGAATAAGGAAGGACAAGAACAACCTATAGCCTTTATGAGTAGAGCCTTGCAACATTCAGAGTTGAAGTATACCACCATGGAGAAACTGACTTATGGTCTTGTCAAGTCCCTTAAACATTTTCGAACTTATGTAGGTTACTCCAAAATCATTGGGTATGTACCCCATGTAGTTGTCAAGGATATCATGTCTCAACAAGATTGTCTAGGAATCAGGGGTAAGTGGGTTTCAAAGATTCAAGAGTATGATTTAGAGATAAAACCTACTTAGTTAATTAAGGGACAAGGTCTTGCAAAGATGTTGACCCAAGGAAATGAAAAGGCCTTAGGAATAATTTGCCAGAATAGTGATTGAGAACAAAGTATTTCAGACAAGATTTAGAGATTAGAGCAGTACCCTTGGTATGCCGACGTGATCTTCTTCCTCCATAACCTTACATGCCCTGATCACCTACTTGGACATAAAAGAAGAGAATTAAGGTTAAAAGCAACTAAGTATTATTTAACAAAATATGGTTTGGGTTGGAGAAACCCTGATGGTTTAATACTTAGATGTGTTGAACCCGAGTCCAAAAAACTCAAGGTTGAGTTCCATGTAGGATTTTGTGGTGGACATTTTGCAGCAAGAACAACTGCCCATAAAATCCTTAGAGCAGGGCTACTATTGGCTGAACCTCTTTTCAGATGTGCACAAGTCTATCAGAGTTTTCCCCCAGTGTCAGTTGTTCACTGGAAAGCAACAAATTAAGCCTTTCCTTTAAACCCAATAGTAGTCCAAGCCCCTTTCCAGCAATGGGGGCTTGATTTCATCGGTAATTTCAAGGATAACTCGAGCAATGGTTATTCTTGGATACTTTCCGCCACTGATTATTTCATCAAGTGGGTAGAGGCGATACCCACCAAGAAGGCAACCGATGTTGCAGTCATGTATTTCTTAGAGGATAAGATTATCACAAGATTTTTTGTGCCAGCCAGAATCATCATAGATAATGGCCCGTGCTTTATTTCCTCTAAGATGTCATCCTTTTGTTTCAAGTATGACATTGTCCTATCCCATTCATCCAACTATTATCCCTAAGGAAATGGTCTAGCTGATTCAAGTAATAAAAAATTAATGACCATAATCAAGAAAACTGTGGGTGATAATAAAAAGGCTTGGGATAGCAAGATCAAGTTTGCATTATGGGCCGATAGAATCACAAAGAAAAGTTCAACCTGAAGGAGTCCTTTTGAACTTGTTTATGGCCTAGATGTCACCTTACCTGTCCATTTAAAGCTTCCAGTGTATTGTCTTCTCCAGACCTTTAGCTCAGATCAGGATGCCATTCAGAACAATATCAACCAATTGATTGAGTTAGGTGAGAGTAGAAGAAATTCCCTTGACCAAAGTATCAGAAATTCATACAAATTCAAGAGAACCTTTGATAGATCTACCTGACTTGGATCCTTTCAAGTAGGCGACATAGTCTTGCGTTGGGACAAACGGTGGGAGAAACCTAGGAAACACGGAAAGTTCGACAGTTTATGGTTGGGGCCATATATCATTGATGAAGTAGCAGGAACAAATTATTTCTATCTAAATGACCTAGAAGGAGAAAGATTAATCCTACCAGTGAATGGCTTTCTCCTCAAGATGTTCTTCGCCGAGATGGTTTGATGCCTTTATTGGCATCGGTGGTTTCAGGGCCAATTTCTAAACCTTGCCCTACATGTATTTTTAAAATTTTATGTATCATATTGTTGTATTATAGATATTGTTGTATTATAAATGTTTTGTACCATAGTACTAACCTTGAAATTTTTCTTTGTATATTAGTCTTGTAAAATATTGCTTTTTTTCATCATAGACTAATTCTGTACATTAATCTGCATTTATAGTTGATTTCTTTTATATACATGTTACTGATAAAATTTAATTGCTATGCAAGACCCAGAGATTCCGGAGTTCTCACACCCTCTTTTTTTATCAGAAGATTATTCAGAGCATGTGTCCCTAGATGGAGCCAGATGTTACCACATAAGTTATACTTAGTGGTTTTTTATCAAGTGAGACTAGTGAACCAGACAAAGATGTTTTGTTTGGACTTCAGAAGACCATCGAAAGTGCTTCTGGGAAGTGCTTGTTGTACTATATCACATGTTCATACCCCATAGGGGAGTTGTAATAAAATGTTCTAGCATGATAGTGTCTGTAAAAGACTCGGTCTCTTAGAATTTATTTGTCAATTCGATTAGCCCAGGGTGTTTTTCCCTTGGTTATTATTGGTTGTTGAATAAACGACTGATAATTTCTTATTTTTTCACTCAATACCTCCAAAGTTGGGGTGGTCGGTTTGGCATTTAGGCCTATTGAGGTTATTAGAGTCTATGTGTCATTGTATAAACATGCTAGGCATAATGGTCGAGTCATATGAACATGTCTAAATCCCCCTAGGATTTTATTTTTTTTATTTTTTAAGTTTTTTTAATTTTAATTTTTCCACAAAACTTAAGATATTTTTTAATAGTCTAATTGGAAAAATTGTTTTTGTAATAAAAGTGGGATCAGAATTTAGTTTCAGTCATGGGGGTGCTCATTTTCAAGCTCAGAGCGCCATGTAAACCCATAGACCCACTTTTTCTAAGTTTTGAGTGATTTGTCCATCACTCAGATCAAAAATCCCTAAAAATCAAAAATTGATTATTTCATTGATAAATTAATTAAATAATGGAGAAAATTCAAAATCCTAAATCATTGGGATTTGCTCCGATTTGACTGAAATCAGTCTCATCGGCTTGGGATTGACTGGATCTGACAATTCCTTGACTGAAGGAGGTGATATGGGCTGGACTAGGAGTGCATTATTGGATGTAATCTTGGGAATTGTGCCCTCCCTCTCTCCTCCACACATTGTTAGAATAATCAACCCATAGTTAGCTACCTTAGACATTAATTAATCCATTTTTGTCTTATTTCCTAGTTTCCATATTCCACCTTATGCAAGTTGTCATCTACACATCCATAGTGGTCAAACTTGCTAATTTTGAGTCATGGAGCGCTTGGGAAACCTCCTGGAATCAAATCTGCTTTATTCCTAGCCTCCCTAGCGCATGTCTGCTTTTTCTGCTTTATTGCCTGCTTTTTCAGTGTTTTAAGGCAATTGGGAAAGTTTGATTAGGTGAGGTTAACTTGTTTTTTGTCCTACACATCCTCCACTCTTTTCTCCTATGAAAAGCATGTATGAGTTGTCCTTCCATCCACTATTAGCTTGCCTAATTGATTTTGCCAATTTGTGAGCTCCTAGACAGTTTTGGAAACTGCTTTATGCACCTATGGGGGATTTGCTTAGATTTAGTAAGCCTACTTTTGACTAGATTCGAATGGCATATTCATGCATTCGAATCCCTCATGTAATTATTTATTGTGGCAGCCTGTGACTTCACAGAGTTGGATATTGCACACTTATTCAATATAGTTTAGTGTCCAACTCCATATTCAGTGTCTTTTGTGAGTAATTTTGCATGTGTAATTGGCAATTGATGTGAGTGTAATTGTTATAACACTCGGTTAAATTTCCACATGGTATCAGAGCCTTTGTAGATTGATTTCTCTCCTTCCAATTTGTTTTGCAGGTTCGACATCATTGACTGGGAGCCTTCTACTGACTGCCGGGACAATTTCTGAGCTATGGATCAATCTCAGAAGATCATCTTGACTCCATTTAAATTATTTGAATGGAAAGTAGAGATGGAGATATTGTTGAGAGTGAAAGGCCTCTACAGATTGACTATGGCAACAGAAGCAGAGCCCAATGTAGCTGCAGAGAAGATAAAATGGCACAATAGGATGGATGAGGCCTATGGTCTCTTGTGTCTAAGTATATCCAGAGACCTCCTTTTCCATCTTGATGGATTGACATCACCGAATGAAGTATGGGAGAAGCTTGTTGATATTTTTGGAAAGACATATGAGATGAGGGGACATCAAATTGAAAATGAATTGATCTCCCTGAGTCCCAATAGCTTTGAATCCCTGCAACTCTATTTTTCCGAGTTCAAAGCACTTATTTTGCAGTTAAAACAATGTGGGATCGAAAAGAAGGATGATCAGCTAGTCTTGGCCATAATCTCGAAGCTTGGCCCTGACTATTCAGTGTTTTTTTTGACCTTCTATGCCACAAAGTTGACAGCTTGAGCCTGGAAGATGCCTAGCCTTGCAGATTTCATGGAATCTCTCACACAAGAACAAGATAAATTGGTGATGATGGGCACCATCAAACCATCCAAAGACCAAGCTCTAGTTGCTGGAGATTTGAGGGTGGATTCAAAAAGCAAAAAGAAAGCTAAAAAGCCACCTGATCAAAAGAGAGACAAG
This sequence comes from Pseudotsuga menziesii, assembly GCA_001517045.1. Classification (NCBI taxonomy): domain Eukaryota; kingdom Viridiplantae; phylum Streptophyta; class Pinopsida; order Pinales; family Pinaceae; genus Pseudotsuga; species Pseudotsuga menziesii. The sequence continues at coordinate 281,215 of LPNX010632325.1, forward strand.
AACAAGTCTCCGGAGGAGCCTCAAGGTTCCAAGAAGAACTACCAAAAGAAGAAAAACAAAGGAGAAATGAGCAAGTGGGCATACTACAGTAAGGGAAATCATTCTAAGAGCTCCTGCATGAAGAAGCAAATAGACATGCTGACCCAACTCCCGGAGAAGAATGACATCTCCCTTCCAGACAACTCAAAGAAGAGGGAAGGAGGATCAATTTTAGAAGACAGAGAGAGAGTTCATGCATTGGTTGCTGGCACATCAAGCTCACCTAGTTTCATTATTGATTCTGGAGCTTCAAGACATATGGTTTCGACCAAGGAGGCATTCACCTCACTTGACATGTCGAAAGGTCCACCAATAGTACTAGGAGATGACTCTCTCACTGAAAGTTTGGGCAAAGGGAGGATTGATCTTGAACATGGTAAGTTCAGCCATGTGTTGTATGTTCCAGGTCTTGCCTCTAACCTCTTATCAATGTATCATATGACCCACACAGGGTCTCCAAAGAAGGTCATATTCTCCCCTGATGAAGTTGATATCATAGAGATCTCAAGTGGTAAATTCATTGCAAAAGGAGTTGCAAATCGTACTTCGAAGGTATACATGTTCTCACACTTCTTACCCTACTCAAACCCCTCCGCTCTTCTGATTCATGCTAATGAGGAAAGCAAGCTTTGGCATGAAATATTTGGCCACCTAAATTACAAGTATCTTTCTGATCTTAGTGAAAAATAAATGGTCATAGGGTTACCAAAGATAAAATTTTCCAAAGGAGTCTGTCAAGGTTGCATCCTAGGAAAACACCCAGAGCATAAATTTGAGAGAGCTAGTCATGAGAGAACCTCTGCACCTCTAGAGTTGATCCACAGTGATGTTTCTGGCCCATTTCCTCATATTTCAATGAGTCAGGCAAAATATGCATTGAATTTCATAGATGACTTTTCCAGGTATTGCTGGGTTTACTTCCTGAAACACAAGTCTGAAGTTTTTGGCCTCTTCAAAGTCTTTAAGGCTTTGGTTGAAAACCAGTCTGGGAGGAAACTCAAGGTCCTCAAATCTGACAATGGTGGTGAGTATGTCAAGTCTAAGTTTATTCAATATTGTGTAGATGCAGGTATTCAGATGCAACATTCTATCCCTTACACACCACAACAGAATGGTGTTGCTGAGAGGAAGAACAGATCACTGAAAGAGATGGCAACATGCATGATGGAGGCTAAGACTTTGCCACCAAAGTATTGGGCCGAAGTTATAAACTGTGCAGCCTATATCCAGAATAGGGTGCCTCATAAACAACTTGATGGTATGACTCCTTTCAAAGCATGGAGTGGGCACAAGCCAGATGTGACCCATTTCAGGATTTTTGGCTCAAGGGCTTGGGCTAGAATTCCAACAGAAAAGAGAAAGGCTTTGCAGCCCCAAAGCCAAGAGTGTCTATTTGTTGGATACTATGAAGATTCAAAAGGGTACAAGATAATCAATTTGAGCACAAAAAAATCCTTCATTGAAAGGTGTGTTCAGTTTCAAGAAGAACCCCTAGCAGCAGTGGAAGTTGGAGAATCCTCTTCACCACCAGAACCTCTGAATGTAAGTGAAGAGATAGTTGAACATGCTGATTCTGATATGTCTGATAGTGATGATTTTATTGCAGATCCTAAAATCCATACAAGGCCAAAATGGGCAGCCAATACCATTCATGCAGCTGGAGAACTAGCTGGAAATCCTAATGACCCTAGGAGGACTAGATCTCAATTTGAGAGTGCTCTATGCATGAAAGATCCTATATTTGCTGAGAAATGATATCTGATGGTTGAATCATATCCTCAGACATATGAATATGCAGTAGAATATCCAATATGGCAAGCAGCTGCTGAAGGAAGAGTTCAGCTCACTCTAGAAGAGAAACACTTGGGAGCTGGTAGATCTTCCCCCAGGGAGGAAGCTAGTTCAGTGTAAGTGGGTGTACAAGACCAAATTTGCTGCTGATGGTTCACCTCTAAAGTACAAGGCTATATTAGTAGCCAAGGGATACTCACAGGTTCATGGCATAGACTACAATGAGACCTTTGCACCAGTGGCAAAGATGGACTCCATCAGGCTAGCTTTAGCCAATGCAGCTTCAAAGCAATGGGAAGTACATCACATGGATGTGAAGTGTTCTTTCCTGAATGGAGATCTCACTAAAGAGATATACATGCAGAAGCCTCAAGGATTTGCTACTAACCCATCTCTTGTGTGCAGGCTAAAGAAGTCATTGTATGGGCTTAAGCAAGCCCCCAGGGCTTGGTATGCCAAGATTGATAGCCTTCTGTTATCACTGAATTTTGTTCGATGCAAATCAGATCCAAATGCCTATTTGAAGCTGATTAATGGTTCATTAATGATCATTGTTTTATATGTTGATGACCTTCTCATTACAGGAAGCTCAAAGGTTGAAATTGCTTCCTTGAAGGATGCAATGAACCATGCCTTCTCCATGACAGATTTGGGGCTATTGAGCCAATTCTTGGGGCTTGAGATTGATCAAACCAAAGATTGAATCAAGGTGCACTAGTCCAAGTATGCCTTGGATTTGCTGAACAAATTCAAGATGAAGGATTGCAAGCCAAGCAAGACTCCTTTCCTTTCAGGAGTGAAGCTTGAAGAAGCTGATTCTTCACCTATGGTAAACAATACACTGTATAGGTAATTGATTGGATGTTTGTTGTATCTTACACATACTAGACCTGATATTTCTTATGCAGTAAGTGTGGCTTCTAGATGCATGGATCAGCCTCATGAGATCCATTGGAAAGTAGCCAAAAGGATCCTTAACTTTGTTCAGGGAACAAGGACACATGGGATCTTCTATAAAGCTAAATCTGATCTTGATTTGATTGGGTTTACTGATAGTGATTGGGCAGGTGACAGCATAGATCGAAATTCAACATCAGGATATGTGTTCACGCTTGTAGAAGGGCCAATCAACTGGTCAAGCAAGAAACAAAGTGCCATTGCACTCTCATCTACAGAAGCAGAGTACAGAGGAGTTGTAAATGCAACAACTCAATGTTTATGGTTGCAGGGGTTACTTGGAGAGTGTGGTTTCGAATCAGAATACTCAACTACTATCTACTGTGATAATCATAGTACCATTCAAATATGCAATGATCTAGTTCAGAAGAAGAGAACCAAACACATTGAGATCCATATGCACTACATCAGACAACTTGTGCATGATGGTACCATTCACCTACTCTTCTGTTCATCTTCAGGACAAGTAGCTGATATCTTCACCAAAGTTTTTTGTGAGAAGACATTCAGCAATCTCAAATCAATGCTGGAGATTGCTGATCATGCTGTGAAGCATGAGTGATGACAAGATTTCCAAATTTTGTTTTACAGTCCATGTTTAAGGGAGGATTTTCCCACTGGGTTTTTACCTCTTTCCTTGGTTAAATGGACATGCAGTATGTAAAGGGTGACTAAGCCTTGTTGCTAGGCCCTATAATTTTCTGATATATTACTCATAAGTTAGGCTTAAGGGGGGGTGTTAGAATAATCAACCCATAGTTAGCTACCTTAGACATTAATTAATCCATTTTTGTCTTATTTGCCTAGTTTCCATATTCCACCTTATGCAAGTTGTCATCTACACATCCATAGTGGTCAAACTTGATAATTTTGAGTCATGGAGTGCTTGGGAAACCTCCTGGAATCAAATTTGCTTTATTCCTGGCCTCCCTAGTGCATGTCTGCTTTTTCTTCTTTTTCAGTGTTTTAAGGCAATTGGGAAAGTTTGACTAGGTGAGGTTAACTTGTTTTTTGTCCTACACATCCTCCACTCTTTTCTCCTATGAAAAGCATGTATGAGCTGTCCTTCCATCCACTATTATCTTGCCTAATTGATTTTTCCAATTCGTGAGCTCCTAGACAGTTTTGGAAACTGCTTTATGCACCTATGGGGGATTTGCTTAGATTTAGTAAGCCTGCTTTTGACTAGATTCGAATGGAATCTTCATGCATTCGAATCCCTCATGTAATTATTTATTGTGGCAGCCTATGTCTTCATAGGGTTGGCTATTGTACACTTATTCAATACAGTTTAGTGTTCAGCTCCATATTCAGTCTCTTTTGTGAGTAATTTTGCATGTGTAATTGGCAATTTATGTGAGTGTAATTGTTCTAACACTGGGTTCAATTTCCACACACATGTTGGCCTCTCTAGTTGAGTTTTGGTGGATGCTTTAGTCAACAGGTTGAGGTGTCAAATATATCAGCTCTCTGATTGACAGTTGCACTCAGTGAGATTCAGATCAGGCTCAGTTAGACAGAGATCAGGCCCAGATTCACTCCACATGCATTTGTAGTCTCTCTCTCCTTGGGATTTTCGCCCCCCTAGGCTAGATTTCCTGTTTTTGCTATAAATAAAGCTCAGTTTTCCTCTTCCAAGATAGAACTGGGATTGAGGTGCTGTTGCTATTGTACTGTTGTTATTATTTATTATTTTGGAATAAAGAAGCCTTGGAGGCAAGATCTATGGTGTAATGCTCTTCATGTGTGGATGGTGATTGTCAAATGCTTATGAGGTATAATATGTGTTATTTATCTTTGCTTTTGCTGGTTAATTGTTGGCCTTGAAGGAGAGAGCTCCCTCCTGTTAGGGTAAGAGTTTATTCTAGTTTGATTTATGCTCTTACTGTTTGCTTGTTTCATATCTATTGGAGTTGCATGTATTTTAAGTTTAATTGCATGCTTTCCAATTATGTTTTCCAGCAGCACCTATGTTTTAACCATCTGTTTGTGCAATGATTTCTAAGTTGCAGGTGATCTCGCTTGTAGAATGGGTTGAGCTGGTTTGCATATTCCTCATCTTCAATATCTTCTATAGGACATAGTCCCTCAGTGTTCCACCAAAGTAGACTCCAAATCCCAACATTCCCAGGCTTCCAGCACTCTTTCTCTCTCTTCCTCCTTCAAAAAATCAATTTTCTTACCTGGTTACTATGTTCAAAAGCTTTGATATTATTTGGATCTGTTATATTAAAGTAAAACTCACATAGATCTATTTTTTCAAGGCTCATAGAATAGATCTCATTCCTAAAAAAGTTTCATAGAGCATTCAAGATCTAGTTTAGGGAAATCATCGGTTTTGCATGGCAATTTAAAGATAGTCCGTAGGTTGCATGCTTTAGATTTATGTTTCTGTTTTAAAAATATTAAATCCAGAAATCAGTGCATATTTCATTGGATTCCCAAATAGCAAGCCAAGATCCCAAGGGAAGCTTGCTTTCCTTGGTTCCTTTTTCACCGTTTTAGCTAGTTTTAACTTAGTTTTTTTGCTTTAAAGTAGGCTGAACCAAAGGTACTTACAAAGTGATTTTGGGCATGTTTCATTCTAACATGCTCACATATTTTATCAGGAATAACAGAAAGAAGATAATTTGTTGTTCGAGAGTGGCTTTGGGATCATTCAAATCCCCCTAGGGGTCTCCCTTTTGACCATAATTTTAAAATTTGGGAAATTTGTAAACCCTTGGTTTCATCCTGTATTATAACTAAGAGGATTTAGATAATTTTACTGATATTGTAACAATGAATGATAAAAATTTTCTTCGAATAGGCTCTTTCGAGCCCATTCCTCATCCCCCCTAGGGGGATTCACGCCTTTTTGTCGTTTTTCGCATTGTCTTACTTCTTTCACTTTAGATTAGCTTCATTCATGAAAAATAACATGCTTTGATTACTTTATCATCTATTCCATATTTCAGTATCAAAGTAACTTGAATACTTACCCCACGAGTTCTCGATTGAACCACAAAGGGAAATAGATGCGTGGTAGGAATAATTAGAAAAATTGTGATTTGTTTCTATTTGCTTCTTATCTTTGATTTGTTGTAAGTAATTGTTCTAAAATAAACCCCCTCCTTGATTCCTTGATTGAGGTCCACTTGGACTGAAAGAGGTTCCTAGAGGGTTTTTCTTTCTAAGAAAACACACCCTTTAAAACTCACTAAAATTGACAAGACTCCGGTGTGTATTCTTTCCATTTGGATGCAGTTTGTTCGATCAGTAAAGCTGCATCAAAAGAAACGTGAGTGACTAGTTTAATTAGTATTCACCTTCCCCAATCAACCACCATCGGGTAAAAATCCAACGCCTCGATCAAACCGTAAGCGGTGGCAAAATACCCAAAGGAAGCGGGAACTCCTGAAAAGTGACCTCAAGGAGCTAGTATTTGTTACACCTTCGGGTGAATTATGAACAATAGTCTCAGAGACTCCATTCATACCACATATTCCTTGCAGGTAGCCGTGAAGGTTTAGTTTTGGACATACTCCAAGTGCCCTCGTGTATATCTGGAGTCCCCCATTGCCTAATTTAATTTATTCATATTTCACATTAACTTAAAACGTACGAAAAGGAAATCGAAAAACATTCACTCCAAGAACATGCAATTACATTGATTATTTTATGAGTCAATTCTAAGGCACTGGCTATTTTCTTTATATATATATATTGTGTCTTAGCATTGTGCTTTCGTGTGCTCATTTTTTATCTTGTCATCTATGGTTGTTTATGGTTAAATTTCAAACTCCTACGTAACTCATTCAGTTTAACATCACCATACTAAATAATTTTGCCTTAGTAACTTAATAGGGTCTGCCCCCCTTGGCTTCATTAGGAGTTGAGCCTAAACGGAGGAGTCAAGAACAAGGTGACTGTAACACCCCGATTTTGACCCTGTTTGCATTAAATATACATGATACATATAGTGTAAATAATCATGGTGAGGAGCTAAAGGAAAAATCCCCACCATCGATTTGGTTATGTTATCTTTCAGATTGGAATGTTCACCGATGGTATATCGGGACATACGACATATATTAAATTGTGACATCATGTAAATGTGCATTTTAATTAAATAACCCAACCAGCTATGTTCACTGCAACTAAATTGAGAAGGGGCATGATTCCAAAGGATAAGGAAGGGGAATGTTGAACATTGAGTCATGGGGGAAGAGCCATGTGTCACCACTCTCTTTTGCTCACCACCACCTTAGTTATTCCATTGTTAGTTGGGGAAGCGTTTTGCTGGCAGAAATACCACTATGCTCACACTCTCTCCACGATGCATCTTTTGGCTTGTCCACTATCTTGATCGTATCTGTTCACTCACTTTCACGCAGAATGAGTTAAATGAATCTAGAATTCGTTGTTGGGGGGTTCAGTTCTCCTCTTCCTCACTCGATTGTTGGCCTGCAAACATGTTCAACTCTCCTCTGCCTCACGGATTGGATGGCTTGCGGATCAATTCTTTCCTCTATTCACGCAGAGTTCTGTGTTTTTTTCCACCATTGTCAGACTACATAATTGTTCTATTATTTCCATCGCTGAATCGTGGCTGTAATCGCATCAATAGTTCTGTGGGTTGCATCTTTGTCCATCATGCATAGTTGGGAGTTGTTCTTTCCCCATTTTTTTCCTGTGCAATTTCTCCAGTGGTTGCATTGAGGATCGGGTGCTATGGGTTCATAGTCATTTGTGGGCTGCTGTTTGCCCACGTTTTACTTGGCTGTGTTTTCCCTTTTTGTGGTGGTATCGCTTGAATAATTGATGGGAGTTCCTACGTTCTGGTCGATTGTGTTTTTCCCTTGTAAAATCTTGAATAGCTGTTTGGCTGCTTGCATGCAGTGGTTTTGTCGTCGGACTGCATTTGAGTGGTGAATAAGGGCCTGAGGTGCTTGATAAACCTAGTGGGTTGAGAACCACATAGACAGAGCTATTGAGCTGGCTTTCTTCTCCACAACCCCTGAATAACACTGGAAGGGATATCAAGGTCTGAGGGACTGCGTTGCAGAGAAGGGACTGATTTCCTTGTCTTGGGTGTGTGTGGGTGTTTTAGAAGCTAGGCTAGTTCTGGTGTTGGTGTCTGTAGCTCTTCAATGAGCTCACCATTTTAGCATTTATCCTTTCCCAGTTCTTGGATGGCCTGATAAACCCAATTTTGTTGTCTTGGCTGATCTATTGTTCACCTGATAAACCCAACTGTGTCGGCTTGGCTGAACTATGTACCCTTGTGGTGTTGTTGTCCTTGGCTATGTGTAAGCGTGTTAGTTCCTTATTCCTTGGGGAATCATGCCCGACTCGGGGGTGGCAGCGTTGCTGAGAGATTGAGGAGCACGTGGGCCTATGGTTGGGTGGAACGTTGCGGCGACGTAGCTGGTTGTGGAACAAGTTCTTATTAAGATAAGTATTATTTCTTAACTTGTGTCTGCAATTATGTTTACCGTTGATGAATGATGATATACATGTTAAATGCTGATCTATATATGCATGAGTATTGATTGATATGTTTTGCTTCCATTGTGTATATGAATGATTATGCCTCGTAATATGTTTGATGTTTTAAGTATCATGCTTCAGCATTACATATATGTATGTTCATGTTCGTTGGGATAGATTCTCGGATGATTTGATGTATAGTAGCATCCTCTTTGCTGGTCGGAGGGTCGGGGATGTTACAGTGTGGTATCAGAGCTTTGGTTGCAGCATGGGCTTGAATGGGCCGTGAAGATGCAGTGATAGAGCTTATGTTGTAGCATTTGGGTCTGAGAGGGCCATGAGAAACAGTTAATAGAGGCAGGTTGCCTACTACCCAGAAGAAACCAGGAGAATGGGTGAAGACAAGAAAATTCACAAAATATTCTAAGTGCTAGAATGTCGGCTCATCGGAGAACTTAGTGAGAAGTTATTCTGATGCAGCGGGAAAGCTAGTCTAAAGGTCACTTTACGAGGGACAAATAGCCTTGGTTTCAGAAAAATTTCTAAGAGTTTGGCTGTCGACGCATCGAAAAAATTAGACTGATGGATCTTCGATGCAGACCCCGGTGGAAAAATTAGTTGGACAAATTGGCGATGATTAGTTGACCGCGTCACCGATGCTTAGCTGCTCAAGCGCCGCCATTGCGGATGACTAGAGGACTATCCTTCTGACGGATAGATCCTCCGACCGCCGATGCCACGGAGAAAAGACGTTACAGCAGCGGAATTTTTTTGAAAATTTCCCTAAGTAATGAAATCATCAGCCATCGAAAGACGTTAGTGGTTTGTGCGCCTGCCATTGCGGAAGCCTAGAGCACTAGTATTTCGATGAGGAAAAGTTTCGACTACCGATGCCGATGTGCTTCAGCTCGCCGATCAAAAAATGGTAGTGGTATTCATCGCCGATGAACAGTGAAAGGAATTAGTTGAATGGACTGCCGCTATTGCGGGTGACTAGGGAACTAACCATCCGATGCAACAGTTGCTAGTCGTTTTGACAACCGACGTGGCAGAAGAAAGTGAAAAGAGAAAAGATTTGAAAATTTTTCTAAGTCATAAAATTGTCGACAAAATTTAGATGATGGAACTGCCGATGCGGCGGTGGACCCCGGGAGAAATTAGTTTTTTGAACTGCCGATGCCGTTGGTGGAAAATAGTTGTTGGGATCGCCAACACCGTAGAAGAAATTAGATGTTTGTCAGTCCACTGTTGCAGCTGCCGTGTGGACTAAAACTTCGACGCGTAGCACTTAGTGGTTCCGACCGTCTACAGAAGAAGAAAGTTTTGAAATTTTGTTTATGTGCTGAAATCATTGGTGGAAGTTAGTTGATGAGACCGTCGATGGACGTCGGCAGAAACTAGTTGATTGAGCGCCTGCTGTTGCAAAGGGATAGATAACTATGCGTCTGATAGGTAGAGCCTCTGACCGCTAATGGCACATAATTTCTGAAAGTTTTCTGAGGAATGGGATTATCGGTGATCGAAGTAGAATAGTCGTTGACATCGCTGAGGAATAGAAGATGGAAGAGCCGATACCACAGAAGACAAGGAAAGAAGAAAATTCAAAATTTTCTCTAAGGCACAAGATCATCAGCCATCGGGAAATGTTAGAAGATCAGATCACTGATCAAAAAAGTTTCAATGAAGGTGACCCGTCATTGCGACTGCTTAGTCAACTATACATTCGATGTCGTAGCAGCTAGTGATTTTGACCATCGATGGGCTTGTGGCCGCGAAAGACATAGGAAGATCATGGGCCTCCATTGCAGAATCTTAGACAACTATCCCACCGATGCATTAGTCTCTCCACTCGCCAATGCTGAGGTGTTTAGAGAACAACGGTTCCAAGTTACGATAACATAACTAGAGTGGCGTGAAGTGCTCGGGAGTGTCGATAGTGCGGAAGAGTTAGGGCTTGTGGAAACCACCATTGTGGACGCTTAGAGGACTAAGTGTCCAATGCCATAGTAGGATGCCACCTCGACTGTCGACAAAGCTTTGGTCCGCAGAAATTATAACGGGATTGTTGGCCACCGTTGCGGAATGATAGACCACTGCAAGCCTGATATGCCAGAAGGAAATAGATGAGCAACTTGCTGATAGATGTCTGTAGAAACCGTTGTAAGATCACTTTCCACTGTTGCGGCTGCTCAAGGGACTATGCACCCGATGAATAGTCAATTTTATCGCCAATGCAGACCGGAATTTTAGTTGGTTTTCCTGCTGAAACGCTGGAGAGAAATAAATGAACAGACTGCCGATAAACTAGGTGTTTTGACCACTGAAGTATCAGATAGATAGATGGGAAGAGTTCCAATTAGGCCTAAGGAGATTTGGATTTTTCAAAGGAACCTATCAGTAATTTTTTAAGTAGTTTTTGACTGTCTTTCAGTCAGTTTTCAGCATATTTCAGTAGATTATCATCGGTCACAGGGCTGAAAAGAAAGAGAGAAAAACTTTGTATTTTAACCAAAATTGTGTTTTATGAATTTCCAGAAGAGGAAGGTAAGTAGTTTTGATTTTATATTAATGATATGCATCTAACAGTTTGTTACTAACACATTGCAGAATTATAGACAACTTCGAAGAGTAGTACTCCAGAAAGAATAGTGTGGTAAAGCAAGAGGTGGTTCAGTCATGAGAATCCATGATGGGTATGATGCTTGGGATTCTTACGAGCGAGCAGAAGATGCCATGGGAGAAAATGTCCGTAATTGAAATGATGACATAGAGTCTAATGGAAGGAGTTCCAAGGGACACCGTCTGAGGTTGCAGCCACCATGAGAAGCTTGATTAAAGCCCAGGAAGAGCAGCATCAGTTGAATGCTGCCATGTTGTAGAGTTTGACAGACTTGTAGAGAAAGATAGATTCGGGACAGGGTACATCAAGGCCAGAAGGCAGTAAGAGCAGTACTAGGAGAAGGAGAAGGAATTCTAGTAGACCATCTGATTCTGAAGAATCTAGTGGAGATAAAAGTTCATCTTCTCATAAGAGGAAAAGAAGAAGACACCATAGGGATCACTCTTGAGATGAATTTAGGAAAGCTAAACCTCCTACATTTGATGGTGAGATAAAGACGGGACAAGAAGCTGAAGCTTGGCTTCTTGGGATAAAGAAGTATTTTCACGTGTAGGATTATTCAGGAAACATCAAGGCACGAGTTTCCATATTCAATCTGAATGGAAGAGCATCCATTTGGTGGGAACACTTCAAGCAAGTAAAGAGGATCAGTGAAAGGAAACTGAAGTGGAAACAGTTCAAGAAGTATTTCAGGCAGACATACCTCTTTGACAGGTATTATAATGACAAGATTAAGGAGTTCTATGAGCTAAGATTGGGACAATAGACCATGGATGAATATGTGAACAAGTTTTGGAATTGTTGAGGTATGTCTGATACATTAGAGATGAAAAAGTGAATATCCAACGGTTTCTGAGTGGATTGCCTCAAGCCTATAAATATAGAATTGAGTTTTATGAAAATAGGACCCTTGAAGAAGCAATAAGGAAGGCTAAGTATTGCTATGAACAAAGCAAAGGTAAACCTGATTACCATAAGGCATGGATGGACAAGAAGAATGAGAAGTTTGACCAAAGAAGGAAAGGTTTCAAACCTTCTAGATTCAGGAATCAACAGAAGCAACCATCCCAAGTTGCGAGTAATCCAGTTGGAGTGACAGGTGGAAAGCCTAAAGAGACACATCAGAATAAAGGTCCACTCAAATGTTGGAAATGTGAAGGACCTCGCTTGTGCAGATATTGTCCACTTGAGGATGGAAGTGCAAGACCAACTTATAACATTCAGGGAGCAGAAATAGTGGGTCAAGTAGCAAGAGCAGTCCCTCGAATTTATGCAGCACTGGAAGACCGCCAGGCAGATCACCAGTCAACTATGGTTGAAGTTACAGGTAAGATTGTTGAAAAAACTGTTTCTATTTTGATTGACCCTAGTTCTACTCACAGTTACATTACTCCTAGAGTAATGGATATTTGTGCTTTTAAGAAGGACAAGCATAGGAAACCTTGGTTAGTTCAGCTGGCCACTAGGACTAAGAGAAGGGTTAGTGAATTGGTATAGAAGTGTCCATTGGTTATGAATGGATTGATCACTTGTGTATATCTAAATGTTCTACCGCTTGGTTCCTATGATATTCTCATTGGAATGGATTGGTTAGAAGCTCACCGACTGAAGCTTGATTGTTATAACAAGACTTTTGAATACATGGATGAAGAAGGAAACCCAGTAGTGGTGAAAGGTATTCCGAAGGTAATTTCAGTAAGACAGGTTTCAGCAATGCAGTTCAAGAAGTTCTGTAGGAAAGGTTTCCAGTTGCATGCAACTCATATTCTGGAACCAACAGGAGATGAGACTCCTAGGTTGGAGGACTATCAGGTGTTACAGGAATTTAAGGATGTGTTTCCTGATGAAATTCTAGGGCTTCCTCCAAAGAGGGACATTGATTTCACCATTGAACTTGTGCCAGGAGCAACACCAGTTTCCAAGACACCCTACATGATGAGTACACCGGAGATGCTAGAGTTGAAGCTGCAACTGCAAGAGTTGTTGGGAAAGAAGTATATCCGACCGAGTGTGTCTCCTTGGGGAGCACTGGTTTTGTTTGTGAAGAAGAAAGATGGTACACTCAGGTTATGTATTGATTACATACAGTTGAACAAGGCTACTATGAATAATAAATACCCCTTTCTTAGGATTGATGACCTCTTTGATCAAATGAGAGGAGCAAAGGTATTTTCCAAGATTGACTTGAGGTCTGGTTACCATCAGGTGAGAATCAAGGGTGAAGACATTCATAAGACAACCATTAGGACAAGGCATGGAAATTATGAGTTTGTAGTGGTACCATTTGGTCTCACAAATGCACCAGCTACATTTATGTTCCTTATGAATAGCATCTTCAGCAAGTATTTGGACAAGTTTGTTCTTGTTTTCCTTGATGACATTCTTGTTTATTCTAAGAATGAGGAAGAACATGAAGATCATTTGAGATTGACATTGCAATTGCTTAGGGAACATCAGCTGTATGCAAAACTAAGAAAGTGTGACTTATACAAAGATAGAATTCAGTATTTGGGTCACATTATCTCAGAAGAGTGTATATCAGTAGACCTTGAGAAGATTGAAGCCATTATGAATTGGCCTACTCCAAGAAATGTGACAGATGTAAGATCTTTTATGGGACTTACAGGATACTACAGGAGATTCATTGAGGGATTTTCCAAGGTTGCACATGCCATCACTTCTTTGCAAAAGAAGGGGATAAAGTTCGAATGGAATTTGAAGTGTGAAGAGAGCTTCCAACGGTTGAAGAATCTTCTCACTAGTGCACCAGTATTGAAAGTTGCAGATCCAGAAAAAGATTTTGTGGTATGTACTGATGCATTCGGACAAGGGCTTGGAGGAGTCCTTATGCAGGACAACCATGTGATATGTTATGAATCAAGAAAGCTAAAGGAGCATGAGAATAACTATGCCACTCATGATCTAGAGCTTGCAGCCATAGTACATGCACTCAAGATGTGGAGACATTACTTGATGGGTAGAATATTTGAGATCAGAATAGACCATTGTGGCCTGAAGAATTTGTTTGATCAGCCTACTTTGAATGCTAGGAAAGCAAGATGGCTGGAATTTTTATGTGAGTTTGATTTTGAAATCAAGCACATAAAGGGAAAAGAGAATAAGGTGGTTGATGCGCTCAAAAGGAAGGTACAGGAAATGCATGTGGCATCTCTTAGTATTTTCTAATCATATTTAAGGCAGTAGATTGTTAATCATGTTACCGGAGATGAATTGTACGAGCAGGTAAAAGACAAATTGCAGCAGGAAAGTCTTGAGAAGAAGTATGAGGGATATAAATTGGAAGAAGATATACTTCTTACTTATAAAGGCATAATTTATATATCGAATGTAGCAGATTCGAGGAGAGTTGTTATGGATGAAATCCATCAAGCTCCGTATTTTGGTCACCCAGTATATCAGAAGACAATTGCTACAGCTAGAAAGCAGAACTTTTGGCCAGGAATGAAAAGGGACATGGCTGAATACATTTCAAGGTGCATGAAATGTCAACAGGTAAAGGTTGAGCATCAACATCCAGCAGGATTGTTACAGCCTTTGCCAGTTCCGGAATGGAAATGGGAAGTTATTTCCATGGATTTTATTACAGGATTGTCAATGACTTGGAGACAACATGATTCCATCATGGTTGTAGTAGACAAGTTGACAAAAGCAGCACATTTTATACCGGTGAAGTCTATGCACAAGACTGATGACATTGCAAAGATCTTCATGAAGGATATTTTCAAATTGCACGGATTGCCGAAGGTAATAGTTTCTGACAGAGATGTCAAGTGCACTTCCAATTTTTGGAAAGGATTGTTTGCAAATTTGGGTACAAAGCTAAAATTCAGCACTGCCTACCATCCTCAGACACATGGGCAGACAGAAAGAGTTAACTAGGTTCTTAAATATATGCTTCGCATGTATGTGATGGAAAAACCAACCAAGTGGGAAGATTACTTACACTTGGTAGAGTTTGCTTACAACAATGGACAGCAGGCATCCTTGGGGATGAGTCTGTATGAAGCTTTGTATGGAAGAAGGTGTAGGACACCAGTGACTTGGGATAACCTAGTGATCAGAGTTATGATTGGGCCAGAATTGCTCAAGGAAATGGAGCAAGAGGTTGTAAAGATTAGGCAGAATCTGAAAGCAACAAAGGATAGACAGAAAAGCTATGCAAATACGCATAGGACGAACAGAGAGTTCAGTGTTGGGGATCATGTTTACCTCAGAGTGAAAGCAAAGAAAAGTTCCTTGAAGCTTGGAAGTTGTGCCAAGCTATCACCTAGATACTGTGGGCCGTTTGAAGTGCTTGAAAGAATAGGGCCTGTTGCATATAGACTTGCATTGCCTGCTAGTACTAGAGCTCATAATGTTTTTCATGTTTCTTTGCTTAAGAAATATGTACATGATCCTAACCATGTGATAAATTGGGATGTGATTCAGGTGGAACCCGAGGGAGAGTTCCAAATCAAGCCAATGCTCATCCTCGACAGGAAGGTCACAATGCTCCATAACCGAGCCATAGGGCATGTAAAGGTGCAATGGGAGCACTATGGACCTGAAGAGGCTACGTGGGAGATGGAGGATGCCATGCGATTGGGACATCCATTTTTGTTCAATTCCGCATTACACTGAGGCAGTACCAGTGTAGAATTTTGTTCAAATTTTGTAAAGCACTGAGGACAGTGCTATTGAAGGGGGAGGGGAATGTAACACCCCAGTTTTGACCCCATTTGCATTAAATATACATGATACATATATTGTAAATAATCATGGTGAGGAGCTAAAGGCAAAAGCCCCACCATCAATTTGGTTATGTTATGTTTCAGATTGGAATGGTCAACGATGGTATATTAGGACATATGACATATATTAAATTGTGACATGATGTAAATGTGCATTTTAATTAAATAACTCAACCAGATATGTTCACTGCAACTAAATTGAGAAGGCGCATGATTCCAAAGGATAAGGAAGGGGAATTTTGAACATTGAGTCATGGGGGAAGAGCCATGTGTCACCACTCTCTTTTGCTCACCACCACCTTAGTTATTCCATTGTTAGTTGGGGTAGCGTTTTGCTGGCAGAAAGACCACTACGCTCACACTCTCTCCATGACGCATCTTTTGGCTTGTCCACTATCCCAATCATGGCTATTCACTCACCTTCACATGGACTGAGTTAAAAGAATCCAGAATTCGTTGTTGGGGGGTTCGGTTCTCCTCTTCCTCATCCGATTGTTGGCCTGTGAACATGTTCAACTCTCCTCTACCTCACGGATTGGATGGCTTGGGGATCAATTCTTTCCTCTGTTCACGAAGAGTTCTGTGTATTTTTCCACCATTGTCAGACTGCGTAATGGTTCTGTTATTTCCATCGCTGAATTGTGGCTGTAATGGCATCAATAGTTCCGTGGGTTGCATATTTTTCCATCACGCATAGTTGGGAGTTGTTCTTTCCCCATTTTCTGCTTGTGCAATTTCTCCAGCGGTTGCATTGAGGATCGAGTGCTATGGGTTCATAGTCGTTTGTGGGCTGTTGTTTGCCCACGTTTTACTTGGTTGTGTTTTCCGTTTTTGTGGTGGTATCACTTGAAGAATCGCTGGGAGCTCCTACGTTCTGGTTGATTGTGTTTTTTTCTTGTAAAAGCTTGAATAGCTGTTTGGATGCTTGCATGCAGTGGTTTTGTCCTCGAACTGCATTGGAGTGGTGAATGAGGGCCTGAGGTGCTTGATAAACTTAGTGAGTTGAGAACCACATAGACATAGCTACTGGGCTAGCTTTCTTCTCCACAACCCCTGAATAGCACTGGAAGGGAGATCAGGGTCTGAGGGACTGCTTTGTAGAGAAGGGACTGATTTCCTTGTGTTGGGTGTGCATGGGTGTTCTAGAAGCCAGGCTGGTTCTGGTGTTGGTGTCTGTAGCTCTTCAATGAGCTCACCATATTAGCATTTAGCCCTTCCCAGCTCCTAGATGGCTTGATAAACCCAACTTTGTTGGCTTGGTTGATCTATTGTTCGCCTGATAAACCCAACTATTTCAGCTTGGCTGAACTGTGTACCCTTGTGGTGTTGTTATCCTTGGCTATGTGTAATCTTGTTAGTTCCTTATTCATTGGGGAATCATGCCTGGCTCGGGGGTGGCAACGTTTCTGAGAGATTGAGGAGCACGCGGGCCTATGGTTGGGTGGAACGTTGCAGCGACGTAGCTAGTTGCAGAACAAGTTCTTATTAAGATAAGTATTCTTGCCTAACTTGTGTCTACAATTATGTTTACCGTTGATGAATGATGATATACATGTTAAATTCTGACCTGTATATGCATGAGTATTGATTGATATGTTTTTCTTCCGTTGTGTATATGAATGATTATGCCTCGTAATATGTTTGATGTTTTAAGTATCATGCTTCAGCATTACATATATGTATGTTCATGTTCGTTGGGCTAGATTCCCGGATGATTTGATGTATAGTAGCATCCTCTTTTCTGGTCGGAGGGTCGGGGATGTTACAGTGACAACCTTGACTTGATACTATCCCCCAAGGACACACCGAGTGGCTTGAATATTTCTGCCACGCCCCCCCCCAGGTGTGTGAAAGGTGGAAACAAGGTGTATGTGAGATTCCTTGGTAAAACTTTGAGGGTGGATGGTGATTACTCCAATTCAAGTTTAGATGGGGGATTTTTAGTGTTAACCTTGACTAGGGAATGAGTCAAAGTTGTTTTGGGTCTATCACATAGTTTTGAGCACATGGTTTCTTATAGCCCATGGTATTTTTCCATGGTATTGGTGGCCATTGGTGTTTTTTGGCCCATGGTATTGCATGTAAATAATCCTTTATAAGGCTTGAGTAGTCTCCATTGTAAGGTGGCATAGAGGTGAGTGGTGGCTAGCTCACTTGGCCCAACTTGACTGGTTTAGGTCAAGGGGCATAATAGATCTATTATGGTGGTTTTTCCGATTTTTTGGGTTTTCCATGTAAACATTTTGTGCCTATCTTAATTAAGTTGCTATGTAGTTTTTGGTTATCTCATTATTAATTATATGTATGCTCGTTTAAATCTTGAGAACTTGTATAAGAGCCATGGTTTGGAATATAGTTATGCTCATTGTGTTGTATCTAGGTTTTTTAATCAATTGTGGGGTGCATGTTCGGTGGTACCTGACACCCTAGCAACATTTTTTGGGTTCCTATTTAGAATTCAATTTTCTTGGGTGCTAGAAGCACAAGTTATGCCTCTTATGTACAAAGAAGGGAAGTTGTATCAAGTGTGGAATGAACCACTAGGTAGATATGAGGGTGGAATGAAACTGAGAGGGAAAAGGGGGGAAAATAAATAAAAAAGAGTTTAGTAATATGAATCTTATTATGAATGAGCAAGTGAAAGAGTTTTTTTTTGGATTAAGTGAAGATCTTGCACAAAGGAGGGCAAAGGTTGAGAGTTTTTATCCTTGAGTTGAGTAGTTGAGTAGTTGGGAGGAGGATAAATGGGCTATGAAGGGAGGCCTTGATTTTCCTTAGATGGTGGACTATACTTTTTACATAGTGGTCTCACATGGTGAATAAATTATTTTCCTTGACATGGAACATTCTTCATCCTTATATTTCTCACATTGAGCAGAAGCAGTATTGAACAGTGCTCGGCATTTTGCATTGGTGATACATATATCGAACCAATATCTTGAGAAAAAATAGTATGTGATACATATATCAAAGTATTGGGGTTCCATAAAAGAGTTCTAGGTTACAACGAATTACCGTCGATAAACCAGGGTTGTGGTTTGAAGATAACATGTTACAATTTGCAGGGAAAAGTGGCTCCCATTTTCATTTATGGGTTGATTGCGGTATCTTGCTCATAATAAGATCTTATGATGTTTTGAAATTGGTGGAATGTGATGTGCATATGAACTCAAACCTGAATCAAGATCCTGCGATAAATAATAAATTGATATTCATATTCACATGGATAAGTAACATACATTCAAATAAATAGTTAAACTATAAATAAAACCTGAACTTACTGGGGATGGAAAGGGAGATCTCGTCGAACTTTGAACATCATGGAATGAGATGGAATCTGAAGAATTGGCCATTTGATACTACAAATTTTTCTCCTTACATTTGAGGCAAATCAACAATCGATATATGTCTCTACAATCTTAAATTTTTTCAAGAACTATATTTCAATCTAACTTCCAATATAGTTTGGAAACCGTTCTCTAAGAACAAGGTGAGTTTAAGTGACACTCACTCACACACACATGCGCGCGTGCTATGAAATATTCTAATTGGTGTAGTTGAATAATAAAAGAAAATTTGAGATAAATTTATAGTTTTAAGTGGAACCAAAAAAATCCAACATTAGATTTTTTTAGTGATGCATCTATTCCAATATACACACACCGGTCCGCTTAAACATACTCAATGCATCAGTTCTCAAAACTGATAAATGCACTATGAAAGAATCTCTACAAAATCCCCTTCATGAGAAAATATTTTCTACATTTGGTAGCGGATATTTGTTGAAGACATTTACCACCATACACACTCTTTTAGGTCAAATTGGCCTAGTTAAACCACTATCCTAGGTATAATTGACATTAATTGACATTGGTGGAGCATTAATTGACATCATCCAATCACACCCACGCCTACCTATAGTCAAGTAGGTTAACTTAGCCTTCTCCTATAGTCAAGGAGGCTAACTGGAACACTCCGAGGATGATCTAAGTGATATTAATACACCTAATTGCTAACTGGTGGTTACAATCAGTTCAACCAGTCAGTTAAGGTGCCTCCTCTCATTAAATATATTATTTAATGATTATTTATTATTATTTAATGATCTGGAGTCAACAGGGGTGCCTCCACCAACTTTTGATAATCAATTCAGCTTCAGTTAACCTCATCAGGGTTCATTGAAGTCATTGAAGCACTAGCACTTGATGGTTGGCTTTCTATGACATGTGTTTGATCTCTTTCAGTTGATATTTAGTCATTTATTGCACTTCGACTTCAGTTAGGGTTTGGTGAGTCAATTAGGGTTTTGGTCAAGTGGTTAACAGAGTGTGAACCAATGGCCTACAGTCAGTTAGGCTAGACTCACTCATTGAATTCGAATGACCTCCTTAGGTATTCGAATTCCTCATTGATTCAAGCTATTGCTTGACATATTAATTGTAATCATTCATTCTTTATGCGAATACAGTGTGGCTACTATTCTTGTAGAATGATTACACCATTTCATGAGTTATTTGTTGATTAATTCTTGATGAGATTGATTTTTGTTCCTAGATCAATGTGCAAGATTAATACAGTATCATAGCATACAGTGGGACGAAGCTCTATCTCTCAAAAACAAGCTTTTTGATAGATTTATGCATGAAATTTGAGCAATAGCTCAAAAATCCAGCACTGCACCAGAAGCCAATGCTTACCACTTAATACCCCAAGTAAAGAACTTGTTGATAAAGCTTGCTTGATTGACTATGTTGGGTGTGATGAAATCCTAAAATGTGCAGGATGTCTGACCTTATGGTGCCCCTTTTTTTTTGATTTGTAGGTTTTAATAGGTGCAACTTCGAATGGACTCATCAATCCCTCTTCTCACCCCATTCACAAGCTATTCGAAATGGAAGTTGAAGATGATTGCATCTTTGAAGAGACAAGGTCTCTATGAGGTGTCTATTGGACTTGGAAAAGAGTCTTATGAGAATGATAATGACTGACTAAATGACAGTGTTAGATATTTTGGAGCAATATGTCTGGCCCTTTCTCCTAGCTTGAGCCACCTTATTGGTTCTGCTAAATACCCAAAGGATCTCTGGACAAAATTGGACAAAACCTTTGGCAAGCACAATGTGGATCATAATAGCACTTTGGAGATCACATCCAGCACCACAAGATTTATTTACTCAAAATTCTCAGCCTCTACTCTCTCAGATGAAGTTGTTCAAGATGAAGATGAAGCAGAATCTTCTACACATTCAATTCGAATTGAAGAAAGTCTCCATGCAGTGACTCCTTCTCTTGATGCTCTGGAAGTTCATGAGATCTATGATATCTCATATCCTCATATTGCTGAAATATAAGAAGACATTCAAATCTCTGATATTGAAGAAAAATACTGCTGCACTTCCATGCAAACATTCACCGGTGATTTTGCTTTGAATTCTGTGCAAAATTTACTAGTAATTGCTTTCGAAAGTGAAGAGAAATTTGATTTTTCTCCCTCTAATGTTGTTGTTGGTGTGAAAATATGTAAAAAATTGGATATTTTGGAAGAAATATTAGATTATAAGAGTGACACATTCGCTCCCCATGATCTCCCCATGATCTAGATCTTCCTGCAAAATCCTGCAGGATTGCATGCACCAAAATTCAGAATTTTGAAGAAAAAGACAACTGTGCATCCACCGTCTCGGTTGACCATAATTTTGTATATTATATGAACCTTATTGGATCTGATATGATATTATTTGGATCTGATCTGATATTTCTTGGTTCAAAATTTCAGGTTCATAAACCTTCAGTACTGCTTGTAGCTGTTCTCATCAACGGTGTGAAGAAATAAGTACCGCAAGTCTCCTAGAAAATTGCTGCTGGGGATTTGATTTCATTTCACAGTTTTGGATCTGTTGTGAACTTATTTAGATCTGATTTAAATTATAATCTGATATTTTTTTTTCATATTTTAAAATCCAAGAGCTTTCAGCCATGCTTGTAGCTGCTCTCACCAATTCTGGTGTGAAAAATCAAGTACCACACTTTCTCTTCAAAACCGCTGATGGGGATTTGGTGTTAGTTTCCTCATATGAGGTTGCTGATATTTTATTATGTGATTCATTAGCTATTTCAGAATCTATATCATATTATGGAGCTCAAGCATTCGCTCTCCACAGTCCCAGGGCTTCTCTACCTTTGGTCACATGCTCATCTCCTCACAGAAATAATAAAGAGGAAGACATTCTGCATTCGCTTGGACAATTGCTCCTAAGATTTGGGTTTGATTTTACCACTCATGGTTTTCTTTTCAAGGCTGCAACATATCAGTTTCTTGATTTTTCCACACATGGTTCAAATCCTCAAGAACCTTTGCTCTCGCTTCAGATGATTTCAGCTACTCTACATGGGTCCAGTTTTCACCATGCAGCTGTTTATATTTCTGATTCAGTTGAGTGCATTGTTCTTCTTCCAAAGTGGAAGATTCCTCTAGACATATTCATTTAGTTTGGATTCATAGGTTCACATGCATAGTTTCAGGATACTGCTGCATAGAAGAACCAATTCTTGATTTACTGCTTAGTTTGAGTGGGGGTATTTTTCCCATGAGGTTTTCCTCATTTCTTTGGTTATATTGAGCAGTTACTTTATTGTACAGGGTGACCTATGGCCTTTGTTGCTTGGACCCTAGCATTTTTATGCTTTTTTGTTTTATAACTCCTCCTGAGTCTAGCTTAAGGGGGGGTGTTGTAGACATTTACCACCATACACACTCTTTTTGGTCAAATTGGCCTAGTTAAACCACTATCCTAAGTATAGTTGACATTAAATGACATCAGTGGAGCATTAATTGACATCATCCAATCACAACCATGCCTACCTACAGTCAAGGATGCTATCTTAGCCTTCTCCTACAGTCAAGGAGGCTAACTGGAGCACTCCGGGGGTGATCTGAGTGATATTAATGCACCTAATTGCTAACTGGTGGTTACAATCATTTCAACTAGTCAGTTAAGGCTCCTCCTCTCATTAAATATATTATTTAATGATTATTTATTATTATTTAATGATCTGGAGTCAACAGGGGTGCCTCTACCAACTTCTGATGATCAGTTCAGCTTCAGTTAACCTCATCAGGGTTCATTGAAGTCAGTGAAGCACTAGCACTTGATGGTTGGCTTGCTATGACATGTGTTTGATATCTTTCAGTTGATATTCAATCATTTATTACACTCCGACTTCAGTTAGGGTTTGGTGAGTCAATTAGGGTTTTGGTCAAGTGGTTAACAAAGTGTGAACCAATGGCTTATAGTCAGTTAAGCTAGAATCACTCTTTGAATTCGAATGACCTCCTTAGGTATTCAAATTCCTCATTGATTCAAGCTATTGCTTGACATTGTAATTATAATCATTCATTCTTTATGTGAATACAGAGTGGCTACTATTCTTGTAGACTGATTACACCATTTCATGAGTTATTTGTTGATTAATTTTCGATGAGATTGATTTTTGTTCCTAGATCAATGTGCAAGATTAATAATATTTATACATGCATTATACACAATTGTTTAGTACATTGTATTTCATAAACACAACACACTTGTGTGTTACATGTATACGTGCACCGATGAATGAGAAGTTCTTCAAGTATCGAGATGCCGGTGCATAACAATGATAAACACACTGTGAAATACTCTCAACAAAATCTCCCACTGTAGAAAATATTTGCTACATTTGGTAGCATATATTTATACATGCATTTTTACAACAATTTTCATTCTGGTGCATTTCTTAAATACAAGTGCACTAGTACATGTCATAAGTATACGTGCATTGAGTGATCATATTTTTTAAATTTGCAGGATATTGATGCATTTTATAAAGTAGCACACCTGTGCGTCATGGAAACGGGTGCACCGAACCTTCGAAAGTTCAAAATTAAAAAAATCAAACAAGCTATTTTTTTCTCTAACACTACAACGAAAACTGGATTTAGTGTCGAATTTAGCGTCATATTTTAGTGTAATTTTTTTCGCAATTGTAGTGAAAAATACGACGCTAAACCTGGCGCTAATGTACATTTTCGTAAAATGTTGTCTATTGCATCTTTTTTTTCAGTCCTTTTTAAAATCCAGTTTTGCATCCATTTTTGTGCTCAATTTTTCACATCTTTTGTTATGCCTTTTATTTGCGCCCAATTTTGCAACTTCTATTGCATCTTTTTTTGCGTCCTTTTTTACATCTTTGTTTGCACCTAGTTTCATGCTCAGTTTTGCATCCAATGTTGCGTCTTATTTTTCTCCTAGTTTTTCATCAATTCTTGCACCCAATTTTGCATCATGTTTTGAATAAAAGTATGTGTCCAATTCTGCATCTAACGTTGCATCTAGGTTTGCATCAAATTTTCCAGCCCAACATTGCGTCTAGTTTTGCATCCAATTTTACTTATAATGTTGCATCCCCATTTGCATCTAATTTGTATTTGGTTTTACGTTTTTTTTGTATCCATGTTTGTTACTAATGTTTCATCTTGTTTTATGTTTTATTTTGCATCTAGGTTTGCACCGAGTGTTGCATCCTAGTTGATGTCTTTTTTTGCATCTATGTTTGAACCCAATGTTGCACCCAGTGTTGCACCTAGTGTTGTGCCTAGTTTTGCACCCATGTTTGTAACTAACATTTCATCTAGTTTTGTGTCCAATGTTGCATCCCATCTTGCATTGAATATTACATCTAGTTTTACATCCAATGTTTTGTCCCATCTTGCATCCAATATTGTGTCTTGTTTTAATTTTTTGTTTGCGCCAAGTGTTGCTTCTAGTTTTTCACCTAGTGTTACGCCTAGTTTTATGTCCATCGAAACACCATATTTTGTGCTCAATTTAATGTCCAATTTTACGTCTAGTTAGGAGTCTAGTTTTGCATCTACTATTGCGTCTAGTTTTGGACCTAGTATTGTATCTGGTTTTGAGTCATTAATTGTGTCTAGTGCTAAGCCTCTTTTTGCATCCAAATTTGCGTTTAGTGTGGCATCCATTTTTGTGTCCACATTTGCATCTGACATAAGTTCAACTTTTGCATCCAATTTTGTGTTTGGTGTGACATCCACTTTTACATCTTTTTTTGCATTTAGTGTTGCGTCTAATATTGCATCCATCTTGCACTACTACATTTTTTACCTTTAGAAATACATTGCAATATCATTAGGGCATGGAGGAATCGAACCACCAACCTCCTGCTTGTAAAGCAGGCGCTCTTCCATTGAGCTAGCACCCTTTAAGGATTAGGAAGAGGAGCAATATTAAGAAATATATTTCATCATTTGTGATTCTAATAAAAGACAATAAGATCCAAATACAATCATGCTTAAAATCCAATTTATTTTTCCAAACACACTATAAGCACAAAAATCTACCGTGCTCAGGTAACAAAATATCCTAAACAATTACGCAATCTATTAAAGTGGTCAACAAAAGGGTCTTAGAGAGAAACATAATGTATTGATGCATACCTAATAACCTAAACTTGATATGGACAAATAATAATGGATGTGTTTATGAAATAGTTGTAGAATCCAATTGAGGATGTGTGTGTTGCTACATAAATGTTGTTATTCATTGATGATGTGATTTTGTTCAGAAATGGGATGGTAAGAGAAGAACTCATGAATGGTTAATAAAAGAATATGCCTCCTATGTGCAACATATATGATATAATGAGTATTTTAACAATGAACACCAACAAAGACGATTTATATTATGTGCATTATTTATAATCTAAAAATTAGTAAGATGTCAACAGGAAAAAGCATCATGTCGGTTTCCACAATTGATAAGGCCACAAGGAGGTAGATGAAGTTGAGGGGTTTCTCATGTTACAAATGATTGTTCCATCAACAGATTCTTAAGGGGAATTCCATCACTTCATCAACATAGCTTCATGAATCCAATGAACTTCGAATGCAGGGGCAGAGAGGGGCGCACCTCCATGAAACATAGCTTCATGAATCCATTTAATAATAGCTAATAGAGAGACTGTGAAATAAGAACTAACAAAAACAACAGAAAAATAAAAATATAATAATGGGATTCAGAGTAAAAAGTAGTGAAGAGACACAAAGAAGGAATGAATAAAGGAAACTTTACATAGAAAAGAACAAATGTTTCCTTGAACTATTCAAATTTCAAAAGGGGTTTATCATCAAACAATCTCAAATTTAAATTCATCTCAGGAACATTAATGAATAATTCATGAGTTCCATATTTGTGATGATGAAGACTAATTTGATCTATGGGGTCCTGGATACCAACAGTTTGAATAATGGACAATTCATTTTCTTTCCCATAAGAATTAGATGTGCTAATTTAAATTCAAAGATCATTGTATAAATTTGAACCTTAGAAAATGAAGGGTAGTGGGGGTTTTGGATATAGTTCAATTTTTTTTCACTTAATATTAAGTAATACAACATTCAACTTTACATTTGGGGATCACATGGGGTTTAGATAGGGGAGGACTAATCTAGGTCAAAATGAGAGAATTTTATTGTGCAAGTTCATCGTCTTGCAAAAATGCAAGAATGTAAAATGTAAAACTTGTGGTGATGAAAGGACACAAGAAGAAAACCTTCAAAATTGAAAGGTCATAGACACAACAACACAGTCAACACAATTTGAGACCTGTCACCCTAAGTCTCCAAAACCAATGTTCCATAAGTAAACATAATTTTGCAAGACTTAGAAGACCTGAAACAAAGTTGAAAAAAATTATAGTTCCACAACAATAAAAAGGCCACAAGACCATATAGTGGAATATAGAAAAGAATCACAATAGTATTTGAAGAAAGAATCAATAAGTCAAGGACTTTAAAAATCTAAGTTCTGTGTGTTTTGAGATTGTAACCCAACAACAAAACTGTTGTGTGTGCATGTATGGTTGTACGCAATTGTATGAGTTAGGAGAAAACTTAAAAGCCTTGAAACGAATGGTATTCCATAGTATAAGCGTCTCTTATACAAAAATTATTTGTATTAAGCCATGAGAATATGCATGTGTTCTTTATTCTATGCATTTAATCTGATTCTAGATTCGTGGGCAAAGAAAGACAACAAATTATGCATAAAGAAAATCCATTTGGAAATGCAAAATTAATCACACAAACCACAAGTTGAACACACTTGTATAACTAAGCCTTGAATCTAAAGATTGTAGTCACATGAAAATGTTAAATCACAAAAAAAATGCCATGTCATATCCCTAGTGCTACATAAGCTAGTAGTTACACCATTAGGTTGCAATAGAAAATATCTATATATTAACCAAAATACAAGTTTCTTGATGGAAAATCTGATAAAGTATGCCACCAAATACATTAGAATAAATATACAAGCGTTCTTAGTTTTCTAATCCAATACAGTAGAGGTTAGATTCCATATCAGGGACAAAAATTAGATCTGGACTTCCCACCATGGATCTTAGCCATTGGATTTTTCTTTTCCCCTCCTTTCCTCCACTGCAAATACCTCGAACAATATACAAATTTGTATGATATCCTCTACATTCTATCTCCAACTTACCTATTTTTGCATCCCTAAAATTCATAGATTTAAATCAACTTCAATTCATGTTGTTAAATTTGAGGAAATTCATATGTTACATCTTTCTCCAAAAAAAATTATAAACACTGGAAAAATAAATGAAGCAGTGAGCATAGAACCTAAATGGATGCAACAATACTTCTTCTAAAGCTGTAAAACTTTAAAGTTTAAGTGAGTGTTCAAGTTTGCAACTCAATTTATCCAGTTTCAACATAATATGCAGTGTCAATATAGTGCCTCAAATCACACCTTCCATAACAACAATTAATGTATCTTTGATGATCTTGAAATAATATAGCTAATAGTAATAACACTAAGACTCTTTGAGTCCCATCAACATAAATACAGAGCACCATTAAAGGTCTTGGGTTCTCATAGATGAGACACATGTTTAAACTCCATGGAGGACATTTTTAGGCAATAAGGTCCACAAAATGTCATACTTTTACCATGTTAACATAGAGTCAGGTTCGTAGCTCCCCTTGCAAAATTTAGTAGAGTTTACAAGTACCAAAGCAATGTTGGAATATAATGAGCCCACTCATAAAATAATTAATCATTATTTGATTAATTTCCTACCCACTGGCTTAGATAGTTGGCATCCACTTGCACCTTAGAGTCAACACTTGCCATCTATATCCCAGGAATGATTTATTTCTGATTTTGGGTTGATCTTGACCACTTTATGGCCATCCAGAATTGGTAACTGCGCTTTACAGGAGATTCTGCTTTATTTTGCTTTATCTACTTTATCCTGCTTCTCCGTGGATAAGGTAAAGCTAGTAAACCAGGAAACTGGAAGCTTTTGTTTCCAACCCATCCTCCATTTTTTTATCTCCATATTCTAGGATTAGAAAGTCTTTCCTTCACTCATCATCAGTCACACATTCTATTTCTAATTCGTGAGGTGCTTGGTATATTGGGAAAGTGCTTTAGCCAACTATGGGGTTTATCATAATTAGTAAGCTTGCTTTATGAGATAGATTGAGTTGTCTTCTAGCAACTCCTTTTTCCTTTATAAGGATGTATTACCTATGTAATAATATCAATTATCATTTACTAATCATTCATTAATGTGTGTTCATTAATTCTTCTTCTTCTCTCATGCTAGTTCTCTACAATTCTCTGTGAGGTTAATTGTGTTCCTAGATCCTTGGCTTGTTTATGAAATTCCTTATGCCATCAAGGCTTTAGAATTTCTACAAGCAAACTCTTAAATAGTACCATTGACCATTTCTCAATAGTTAGGGGCCATTAATATAATTTCTTTCTCTCTTTGGCATATACTATTTGACACATATAGCCAAGCTTTTTCATTTGAATAATGAATGGTTCTCTTGGAAAACCCCAGTAAGGTCACAAATCATGACATCCAGATCTACCACATTCTCTCTAGATGCCATTCTATTCAAAAAAATTTCCTAGAAGCCACTTCCGAAAGGAAAACTTAGTTGGAAAAATATAAACATAAGCCTTTCATCTTATTACACATCAGCTTTAACGCACCATAATCCAAAATAAGAATATAGCTTCCGTTCTTTAACACCATATGGTATAAGATGTCCTATCTCATTGAAATTTTGAAAGAACGTTATTCACAATGAGCACATTACTATAGTTAAACATTATTTGACACAAATAAAGTATTGATCTTTGGATTTTCTAAACCAACATAATGCCCCTTGTATTTTATTACTTTCCTTGTGCTGTTATATGACAAAAATAATCATTTGTTTTGGCTAAATATTTTATGTAAGACAACACAGAATAAGAAACCTAAAATCTATTATCATGCTAGCCTAGACTTGATCTAGACATTTCCAAAACAATATTTGGTTTGCATTATATCGAACCAACTAAATTGCAAAAGAATATGTACATACATAGATAAATACATAGATATTGGATCAACTATTTGTTGCCAATATTGTTGAACATTGGGATAGTTCCATGCCATAAAGTGCCTAACTCAGATACCCGTGGGAGGGGTGCATTAATCAAGGCTGACAGGTTTACTAGGGATTCCATCCACAAATATGGAGAAGCATCTGCGGGGTTTCAAGGTTTTCATTGAATAAAAACGATAGATAGATAAATAGATATTGGGAGATATTCACCTAGTGAAACAGGACCAGTAATTGCTAAGACAGGTTCAATAGACCTTCCAAATATATCTATTATGGCACACTCACACCAAAAGAAACATCCAACATCCTCTAGACGCACTTTGTATGAGCATGAGCATTGTAAAATAAAGGGACCAAAAGTTAATGCAACTCCAGAGTCATATGATTGTAACCTGCCCATTGGAAGGAAACTCATGAACCCCAAACATGGGTAGACATGACAAGAACACTAATAATCTAAATAGAAGTAACAGTAAAATATCTACGACATACCATTGATATTTAACATCTTTTTTGTACTTCTCCCAAATGCTTTGTTGCAACTCACTCTTTGGGATGACCTCCACAACAGTCAATATTTATCCTTCCACTGCCTTCCCTGTAAGAACAATTTCCCATACTTTTGGTAGCTAAGAAAAATTGACATCAATTTTCTAGATAACACAATATCAAAACAGTCAAAACAAATTCTATTAAACATTATCATCAATTGGAAATTTTAGGAAAACGTATTCTTGGATAACCATCTGAGTAGTAAAAAGGAACAATATCAAGGTAAAATGTAGTTGTTCTATGCAAACAAAAGGCATGTTCTTTAACAAAGAATGCCCCAACTTAATATAAATAATAATTGTTATCTAGGGGTCCAACATGCCACCTTAAGGCCCAACATGTTAATGCCTAACAAACTATCAACCTAACAACTGACATCAGAAACAATGTAATAGCATTTGAATTGATTCCTTTCCACATAACCCTGAAAGTTAGAGGATTCAATGCAAATAGCTGATACATACATAGGGAAAACACTCACTGTATATAACATTCCTGGAAGGATGAAATTGCTCGGTTTTGAGAGGAACAATTCACCCGCAACACCATCCAATCGAATGGGAAGATATATGCAACATATTACTACTCATTATCAAGTTTACTAAATAGTAAATACATTTTATTTTTACATATCAGACAATGCTCTTGCAACACAACCATTCCTGAAACTGTTACTCATAATTTCTTTGCACTAAACATGGAGAAAGAAAATTTAGCAAATAAAGTATTAACCAAAATATAACCGACATGTATAGTCATCATCGATAACTTCATATGATTTAGAGTCTGCTCCAATGATCATAGTCATTGTTCCTTCTTCAGTTTCTCTATACCAACTTATTTGACTGTTTCCCTCCATTCCACCATAATATTTACCTTCTCCAACATACACACCAGGCGACAACTCCTTAATGGAAACATTATGTGCAACTAGAGGAGCTACCAAGTAAATAAGAAACAAACTTGTATGTTTTAGTTTTATGTTTAACAGTGAAAATTAAGACTTTAGCCATTCTTAAGTCTGTAAATAGTGGTAATCAATGAACTATCAATTTCAAGAGAAATCAATTGAACTTGGTGTAACTGGCAACCTTCTTCTTGCAATCAAATATATTCCAATCTTACCATCCTTCATTTAGCACTCTTTAGGCTATGGATTATCCTTATATAATGAAAAGGATCAACCCTCATTGATCTTGATGGTTTCCTATGTCCTTTCTTCATTATATTCATCTATTTCAGTTTACAACATTTCATGAATATCCTTTTATTTTTTTTCTCACTGATCATAGAATGTTGTAAATTCAATGTTGGTTAAAGTTACTGTAAGATGGTTGTCACTAAAAAAAAGTTTTTTTTGGTTGCTAGCATGTTTATCTCTACAAATAATTTCTCTGAGTTTCTCATGACCAACACTTGGGTGTACCCTCACCATATGTGCTTTATGTGTAAAGATTAAATCTCTTAAGCATATGTTTTGGTTCTGCAATAATCCTTGTCCTAGGATTTGACATAAATCCTGTGCAACTGATTCACTCAGTAAAGCTTACTTGCAACATCCATAGTTTTAAAAATTGGTCAACTCAGGACTGAAACCAATTGAGTTGACTGGTTTGAACATCATCAACCTTGAACCGGGACAAAACACAGCCCAAAGAATCAGTTGTTTCGGTACCAAACCAGTCAAACCAATCGACTCCACATCGACTCAACCAATTTAATCCAAAGATGCTCATAGTGGATGCGTAGAAGCTAGACACAGATTTATTTATTTATTTTACCAGTTTTGTACAAGTAACATTGATGTTAGCAATCTTAAATGGCAATGTTAAATTCTTAAATTAAAAGTGACATTCTCCTTTCCTTAATTGTTTGAGAGTGGTTCTAGCCTCACAGACTTCATATGCAAAAAGTAGAATTTTAGCTCCTATTCAGATTTCACAGACTTATTATGCAAAAATTAGAATTTAGATCCCATTCAGAATTCAATAGAGTTAATGGTTTTTAGGATTTCAGGAAACGTGATGTTAGCATTTGTGTTTGGTATTGGCTTTCTAGAAAATATCATGAAATTTTTGAAGGCCCTAGAAGTGCTAAAAAATGCATCACAAGTTGAGGACTTGCAAAACTGTTATAGAACTACCAAGGTGTGCCAAGGTGTAGGACTGCTACAAATCCTTTATAGATGCAACATGTCCATCCATCAAATTTAGTTGATTTATTTAAACATCATTGTTTTACAAAATGTAGTGTGCAGAGGCAATAAAATCATATTAATTTTGTCTCGGGAACTGAACCTAATTTTGTTGATGTTTGTACTAAAATCACTCCATCACTATAGAACCTATATTCCATAGAATTTACCCTAATTTGTTTGTGACAAAGGCCACAATTAAAGTAAATGAATGAATTCTCAGGTTCCTTGACCAATCGATATAGATACTTAAGCTAGGAAGAAGAAAGACAAACCTTAAAGGAAAAAAATAAAGGTTTAAAGATTTTGAACTACCTTAAACTAACTTGCTCCATTGCTATGTATGAGTGAACTTTTGTTCTCTGGAAGCTAGTACAAAGAAGTACATTTTATAGACGTGAAAAATTCCTTTGGATATTAAATTTAATTTATTGATACTTCACCATGCACCTCGCATACTCTTTCTTAGGACAGTGGTTGTGGAAGAATGAAGAAGCCCTATCAAATTGCATTGAATGAAACCATTAAAAAATACCCCAATAGCCTCTGAAATTTTATGTGCCACTCTTCCTACACACTGATCTATGGATGGACAGAACAAACCCCATCAGATTGCATTGAATACAACCCCCCAAAAATACCCCAACAACCTATAAAATTTTCCATGCCACTTTGCCTTTGCATTGGTCTACTAGAGGATGCATGCATTATTTGGTTGGATCAGATTCTGAAAACTATAGGATTGATTTATTTTCCAGATTTCTAAGCTAACAATCCTAGGTAAAATATAGCCTTTCACACCATTTTTAAGGATTGTTTTCATTAGGTTTATTTACATTTTGCATCAACTTCCTAATAGCAACTAAACATAATTTAAATATGCCCCTAATGCTCTATAAAATCAGATCTTTTGATTAGGGTTTTGTTTTAAATCAATCACATTAAAAATATGGGGTATTTCATTAAATTTTAGGCCAAATTTTAATGGTTATTTTGCTCACTTTTTATTCAATATTATTCTAGAAATTTACTTGGATTTAACCTATGCAATTCTGGAATTTTTTGTGAGCTACTAGCACCTTTTAATTTCAGGTTTCATATTTAATTTTATGGTAAGCACTGTATGGTGAAATTCTCATTTTCTTAGTTTTCTTGCTCTTATACATAACAAAAGTTATATTTTCAAAGAGAAATCTCTTATGAATGACTCTCTTGGTTAATTGGTTGGATTATGATTCATTGTTTTAGTTAAACACATATACCTTAACTAAGTGACTCACTCTTTCTTATAATTCTGGAAATTAACTGTGCAATTTACACATCTTCAATATTTCTTATTTGCACAATCATGGGATGTTTTTTCATTCACTTGGAACATCGACTATGGCTCATTGAAGTAATTTTCTTAACTAGTTGTCTAAATTTCTTGAAGCACTTGTTCTAACTGAGTTTATTAGTTCAAATCCACATTTAGAGAAGTGATTCTTCTAACTTCAACAAATATAAAACTTTCATTAAAAGAATCTACACTTCACTAATCTAAGATCCTCGAGTGACACCTTGCTCCAAATTTTTTCTCAAGCAGGGCTTCATTGTGGGCTAAAATTTTGCACTTTAATAACATTCATTGGGTAACTTGCTTTATATTATTTTT
Source organism: Pseudotsuga menziesii (assembly GCA_001517045.1). Lineage (NCBI taxonomy): Eukaryota > Viridiplantae > Streptophyta > Pinopsida > Pinales > Pinaceae > Pseudotsuga > Pseudotsuga menziesii. The sequence goes on from LPNX010632325.1 coordinate 314,731, forward strand.
GAGTTCTAGATATATTTTACCCACTCATTGACCACTTTAAGTGTCGAGTCATTGTGAATTTACTTTTCTGCATTTCCTTTAAGTTTCCAGAATTAAATGTCATGGATCATTGATGGATTTGACATGCTTGTGTTCAATTTAATATTTCAATCCCTTGAATATTTCCATTGCTAAGTGTTTGGTTTATTCATTTAGAAATTGAACAATCTTGCACACTCAACCACTCTTTGGGGAATTAAATTCTTTTGGAAATTCACTCACACACATCTAATTAAGTTAAAATAAATCCCCTCCTATATCTCTTCATTAGGAATCCCTTAATAAACCCCAGGGAAGCCCCCCTTGACCTTGAGAGCTGGTCAAAAGTGAGGGAAGTTAGCACTATGGTGACAACAATGCATTTTGTCCAAAGTTGCTCCTTGTTAGCATTAGTGGGTTGGGACTTTTATGCTCAAGTGCTATACCAACTTCTAACACCTTGTATTTTCTAGCTCATGACCAAACTACAGACATTCTCACTAAGTCTCTCGACTTGGATAAATTTGTGAAATTTAGAGACAAACTTGGTGTTGTTTTTAAAATGACCATTAAAGGAGGATGTTAGAGTTATTTAGTTTGCAGTGATCATTCAGACTATAGACATAGGCATATTAATAAAGTAACTCTTTGACTCAGTCTGATTCATGGTTGTTGTATCAATGACTTACAATACATTTAAGTCATTTAGGTTTTATACACTTATATCATTCCCTTACTATAAAAGGAAATGTGCTCTCTCAATTTTCTTATTTAAGAAGTATTTCTCTCTTCCAAGTTCTTAGTTTCTTTGTGTGTTTTATTTTTTGTAATATAGATATTAAAGAATTTGAATATAATGCTTTTGATCTTAGGAGTCACTCTGTCTCATCTTCAATAAGTTTGATTTTATTTGAGAAACTATTTCTCACTGGGCACTTCCTGTTATCTTTTAAGTGATAAAATACATTTAGATAATAATTAAAACAATAACAACAAGCAAGCTTAGACATTATCCATATGCTTCCATTGGCAGGACAAAATTCTAGCCATGAAAAACTGGACTTTGTGAAGAGAGAGATTGATACAAAATAGTTCTTTCAGAACAATTAAAGATGCATAACTTTTAGATATAAACTGCAATAACAATAAATGCAGAATCAACGATTGGCGTACTAGCCACAATTATACATTTTAAACAACTCATTTTGAAAAGGTGAGATAAATTCCCTTATTTAATGATCTACCTCATCTCACTGGTATAAAATTGACAGTTCAAACCTTCCAGCATATACAATGTCACCTCCATGTCCAGTGATCATTTCTCAAAACTATACGCTGTAAGGTGTCAAGGATGGAGTGACACATGAGGACAAATATGAGGGAATAAATTCAAATGTAGCACTGGCTAGGATTTACTAACCAATATGAGATATCAGGGTATCTGGATTATGGGGTGGGTTTACAATAGTGGGGTGGTTGAGGCGGTCGGCTGGGGCCATCCCCACTGTCCATCGGGTGGTCTCTGACCAGCTGTCTGTGGCCCTATCCCATGGGTTCCTTCACGTGGTCCTAAGGAAATTATCTTTGAAGAATTTTATGTTATGTGTTCATGCATATATTAGATCTGAATATATCTATATAATTATGTTTTTTAATCAAGAAAATGTATATGGAATGTAATGACCATAAATTAACGAGATATTTAAAACTGATCAGGGGGCAAGCTTAAGACTTCCCATTTTTTTTCATATTTTGTACCATTAATATAGATTGATAATTTCCTTTACTTACCAAAATACACTTATAAGGATAACATAAGTCAAAATTGACGCCATCATGTCAATTACCTGGTTGGTAAAAGCAATGTCTTGTTAATTTCCCAACAAGTTCCAATTCCCCCAACTAACAAGTTTACCCCTCATGGGCCATCTAGTTTGTGCAAGTAGTAAAACACATGCAGTTTGAGCCAGGTGTAAATCCTAGGGTAATTTGGCAGAATATATACCCCACTTGTGGTCTCTTATCCCTATGATACATCATATGTTGTATCTTGTAAGTCACAATCCCTAATCCCTTATACCATATAAAACTATGCGAATCAATTATACTATAGTAAAATTAGTTTAAGAATAACAAAAAACATGGGGGATATTATTCAGTGTAGAAGTCCACGCTTTAAATTATGAATACTTTAGTTGAATACAATCCATTTTTTGTGATGGAGGCCCTTTTGACGGTCACCAATGAGGTAATGGTGACATTTTTTGCACACCACTAAAGTCCTTTTTTGTAGCAGTGCATCATAGCTTTGGGACACCCATAAACCACTATTGAAGTCAATACAGGTGGATTCCAAAGGATATAATATTATGGGTACAGTATCATACAGAACAAAATTCCAATTGATCTTAGATTTGTTGCATGATGAGAATTTGTAGGTGTAATTACCAACAACTTCATAAGAAAAAATATGAGCCTTTTTAAACAATTGATTCCCTAGTAGATATTGTTGATTCATTTAATATAACACCCCATATGAGTGGTGATAACCTAAGAAACATGCTATATTTATTTGTGTGATGTGTCAGTTCATGCAAAGCTAAAAAGAATAGGTCCGAAATAGGGATTGGGAGCACAAAGAAAAGAATATGTTCACTAATGACCAAAGAAAGCTTCATGGGATTCAACAATATGGTTGATACAAGTAGCATACATATATTTCCCATTCTTCTCTTTTTTATTTGATTAAATGCTTCATATAAAACACATCAAACAAGACAAGCTTATAACCCAAGATATTTTCCCATTGGGGTTTGAACTTGGGTCATTAGTATGTACTATGGTGACACCCTGTCTCAATCACTAGAATACAACCCAATAGACCATACTATATATTTCTATTTTTCATAACTACTAACCCTATAATCCAAGATTGTAGTGAGTGTATGAGCATGGAAGATATTAATTATAACGAGGCAGTGGTTTATGAAGCCAACTGAGTCATTGTTTCTTTATATATTATATTTCCACATGGAACTTTGAATACTGGAGATACAATGACCATTTATGGAAAAACTAGAGTTTGCATTAATGGTGGATGGTTGAACTTTTCAACCATCATTGACTCATGTGGAAATGTTCCTAGATCTTGGACTGTAAATTCAAAGAGTTATGATGCAAGTGATTGATGTGCACTATGGATGGTGTTCCTTGGCCAAGAAGGTTTTTAAGTTTTGAAAGAGTGCATAAAATTATTTGTTGTAAGCACTATAATTTGATTCATCCAAAGAAACCATATGTAAGTATTATGCTATCTACACTTTCTTATAGTGTTCCATTTTTTAATTGGAAAGCTACATTGCACACACCATTATATGTGTATTCATCATCACTGGAGATAACCCTAACTATATTACACTTATCGTCTTCCAACTGAATAAGACAGTTGTATATGTTTTTAGAGGATTGAGAACAAGAGGTCTCTCCCAAATTTGCATTATTTTCTACTTCATCCTTCCCACCACATTTGCTAATTATGTAGTCATATACTCTATATTCTAAACCAAACTTTGTCTTGTATGAGTAGAGTATTTTCTACAAACAACATGTTTTTCACATAGGCACCCTAAATTTCATGTGAAGGATAGTATCTACCATTATCATGAGTGTTATCAACCCAAATGGCACTTCTCCATCCGAGTGTCGACATTCCTTATGTTGGTACACAAAAGGACATATTAGGATTGAAGTTTACCAAAACACTATAGATGGGCATGACTTGGGATGCATTTACCCTTAAATCAGCTTGGTATATAAATTTTTCTAAGTCTTGAGTTGTGTATGTGACTATCTCCATTGCAACTCGTGTACTGTACGCAACTATCTGCATTACAACCCGCGTACATCAGCGTACACGGGTTTCCTTTGAGAAACTCACGTGTCATACATGGTTTGCCTATATTGATAGTCCCGTACACCTCAATTCAACCTTAAAAAATATAAAACGCGATTAATGAAGATTAGTTGGGCCCTAATCATTAACTATCCCAATTGTTTCAACCACCCCAACCTTTGAAATCACTCTATTTCCCAAAGTATAAATAGAGGCCTTGGGGAGGGCATTAATCAATCAAGATTGGAGAGTAAAGTTATGCTGGTGGTATATCTTCAGAATTCTTGGAGCAGTAGAACTCAGAGTCCTTTGGTTGCAGAGGAGTCCTTGTCTTAGAAACTGGGTTGTATTCTTATCTCATTCACTGTTTGTTAATAAAGAGAATTCTTCTTCCAACATTGTGTTGAGTTTCTTTCATGTATCGTTGGCAATGAATATATTGGATTATGTATTTTATATATTGTTTATCTAAACTCTTATATATACATGCATGAGATATTAATTGGAGAATTGGCTCTTTATAGGTGAAAGAGGTGCATCCCTGGAATCTCTGGAGAGAAGAGGAGCGGGAGAAGATCAAGCTTGGATCAACCGTCGGTAATTTGGTAAGTCAATAATTTCTTCCTATTCCCTTTCTATTCTCTGGTAAAGCTGATTGTTTACAAGGTTAATAGTAAGTTGGTAGCCCCAGACCCTAGGTTACAAGGGTTCTTAGCAGAGTTTTAGGTAGGATTGCTTGTCTCTGTCTTATTTGGATTTTGCTACTTTGGGGTCTTCTAGTGCTAGCATTTTATTGTAGGTATGAAAGCCCTGTGCACCATACTTTGTGCTTTTTAGTAAGCCCTTGAGTTTTTGTTGTTTGATTCTTCTTTCTTTTAGCAATTTGAGGTGGATTATCCTATTTGGGTGATAGGTTCAGTGCTATGTATCTGAATCAGTGATCAGGATTTTAGATACCTTGTACCCTATACTATTTATAAGTAGTTTCAGTTTGCCACTTTCCTTTTAATTATTTTAGTGGATTTCATTCATTGTTTCTTCCCGAGCTAGGTGTTTTCCAAGTATCTTCCTTAGGCAGTTGATTTTGGTTCTTGCAAGTCTGTTATACTTCATTTTTCTTGCTTTATGGTCTGATTATTCAAGCATACTCAAGATTTTTTGCATTTAGGTGCATAGTAATTTTTGAAGAGTTTGAAAAGTGAAAAAAAACATTGGAAACATTTGCATTTGAATTGCATATCGTAGTTTTATTTTCAGTTTTTGAATAAAATCTCAAAAATTACAAAAAATAAGTCTTAACTTTCTCTTACTTAGTTGTAATTTCATTAGTTCATATCTACAAAAAGAAAAAGAAGCTTGCTGTAAGTAGTGATAATTCGCATTGGAATTCATTTTATACACCTTTTTACTTTTCTTATCGAGTCTATAATATCATAGTCATTCACGCCACTTACCTTCTGACTAAGAACAACCCTTAAAATGAATGCTATAATTTAAAATTTATTAGTAAGTTTTGTTTTATAGGGGCATACACCTACTAGCTTAGGCTAGACATGTGGGATAGGAAGTGTAAACTCCCCACAAGTACTTAAGTTCAGATGTAGTTGGAAAATCAATAGGTAAATCCTTCTTTGTGTTGATAGTATCTGGGAAGCTCCTCTCAAACGAGAGTTAAGCACAAGGCCATGTGGAGGCTTAGACTGAGGAGATAACGCTCCAATTCCTTGTCAAAATGTAGACCGAGGTTTTTACGCATCTGGGGATTCTATCCTAGACAAAGTTTTGAGCTTTGCTACCCTGCCCATGTGTATGAATCAGGCTTGCGACTGTCCCCCCAAACTATTGATATAGTTAAGGTAGCCTCTAGTCTCTTGGACATCTAGGGTTTATACACAGGTAAGCCAGAAGGATATTTCTGGTTCACCTTCGACGGGCTTGGAAGGTAACCCTTGTTAAAAGTGTAGGAGGGTGGTGAGTGATTCCTTCACTTGTGCCTAAGAACCTCTTCAAGGACGCCAAGAAACTATCTCTCATATTTCTTCAGGAAGCATATCTTATACCCCTTGTGATTTTTGAGACTTTAGGAAATTTTGTAGTGATTGCTCTGTGGTTTGTCTGTGTTTTTAGTTGACCTTAGGGTGTGAAGAGTCAAATTTACAATCGTGGAGGACCAATATGTCAAAAGGTAACGAAGGTTGAGAAACCTTCCTCCGCTTATCACATTAGAATCTCCACATCCCCCTCAAAGGCGGAGATTGGACACAGACGGTTCTTTTGAACTGATAGGAGTTAGTGAAGTTCTAGGTGAACCAAAACTTAGGACAAACCATTTTAATTTAAACACATTGAGATAGAAGAATTGCAGGCTGACGAGTTTGCAAGGAACTTTAATTCACCTCTAACTAACTTAAACGATCATGTGATCGTTCAGGTTAGTCCTTTCAATCCACCCGTGATTGGTGTCCCTTTGGGCAGACTAATGTCTAATGTAGGCTAAATTTCTTCTACTTCCACCTCAGGCTCTTTGGATGAAGGGGTGCCCCCTCCCCCGGTAGGTGCCCCTAGAACAAGTATACCTACTATACCATTAACTCCAGCTAGCCGGGTGGTTCAACCACCAGCTCCCAAAAGTTTAGTAGGTACTTCTGGTGGTATGGTCACTAGGATTGCTAATGTACCTTCAGTTCCTACTTCCTTCACACACACTGCTTAGAGTGGTCCGATAGGATCCTTGGATTTTGTCCAAATGGAGGGCACATTCCCCCATCCACTCCATATGTAGGCCCAACACCCGCATATGTAGGGGTGTATTTTAGAAACCCTAATTGTTATGGTTAAGGTTTTCAAACTTCAGTTTCAACTCCTTTCATGAGCTCTTCCTTTTCACTTTTCAATGGAGGGATACTTGCTCCTGTGTTCCAAACCCCAGCTTCAACTAGGGCAGCTAGAACCTCATACACTGCACCGCACATAAACAATCCACTGGCTTATGGACATAATCCTTTCCAAAGCAGCCCAACCACTTTGCAACTGGTAGCAGGGGGTAACCCCACATTCACACATGGGAATATGGGGGCAAGTCCCTCTAATCCCCAAGCTGGTACTTTTAGTGCTCCGGTTAGACCTAAGCTCCCTTTCCTGGAAACGTTAAATTTTCTAGATTTTTCGAAACTAATGAAAGACTCGGTGAGACATAACTCCTCCTGGCCACCCATTCCTACCAAGACGCCCTCAGATATCGCAAAATTCGAAGGAAAAGTTGGTGATGATCCAGGAGCTCATGTCACCACTTTCCATTTGTGGTGCTCTTCCAACTCACTGAACGATGATTCAGTTCAGTTGAGGCTATTCCCAAGAACTCTAACCAGTACTGTAGCAAAATGGTATATTGAACTTCCTTTTGCTGCATTTAATAGTTTTTGGGACTTGGCTAATGTATTCCTAAGTCACTTCCAACTTCCTGTCTTATGATTTCGGGACAGACTTGTTGTCTACCTTTTGGCAGGACAAGGCCACTCATATTTTAGATCACATCCAAGAGTGGAGAAGACAGAAGATCCTTATCAAAGCCACTATTCCTCTCGAGTTGTTATTAGAATGGTTCTTTAAATCCCTATTGCCATATATATCTAAGGATGTATCTACTTCGGGAGTGACCAGTGAAGAATATGCTATCCTCAGGACCCAGAAGCTAGATTTAATATATTCTCAGTTTGGGATTTTATATGAAATTATCCCTGAAGCACTGAGGCCAACGCACAATGTAGAGAAACCTAAACTTGGACCTCATGCTGATGGTGTGGTTGGTTCTGTGAAATCTCCCACTATAGAGTCTTTGGCTAAACAACTCCATGATATTTCTATCAAACATTCTACGGCGGAGGTAGCAAAGGCTACCCCCTCATCCTAGAATGCAAATGTTTTTTCACAATCCTTTCAAAAGGGCTATAAACAACCCGGTGGGAAAAATAATAAAGGAAAAAAGGGTGAGGGAAACCAAAACAAGTAAAAACCCACAAACAATGCTGATGGGGGGGAAAAAATAAAAGAAAAAAGCAAAATTCCCATGTAAGTTGTGCCATGAGGATCACCTGACCCATCTATGTCCCCTTATGGAACAAGCTCAGAAGCTGTGAAAAGGCCAACAAATGGTTGTCCTTAAGGATCCTTTTCCCTAAGGACAGAATTCTGCTTCAGCTTCAAATGCGGCAGGGGGCACCCCAAATGCTCCTAACCCCAATTGTATCAACATGGTTCGATCCTAGAATTTACTCCAGAATAGGAACAAGAACTATGAAACAGAGGCCTTGGAGAAGGGTAAGTCAATAGTGAAACTTCCAACCCTCTCACGATTGAGAAGTCTGCGGAACCTATGCCCAAGATACCGAAAAGTGTATTCAAGAAAATGTTGCACAATCCTAATGCTAGGGATGCAACAAACTACTTCGTAGTTGAAGATATAGCCCAGAATCCTTGTGCGATGTCGGCTTTAGAGGTGTTACAGAGTTGTCCCGCGTAGCGAGATGCACTCTTAGAAACCTTAGGCAGTATGGAATCATTGAGCCTCTTGGCGAAGTTTAATTTTTCTGATGTCGAAATTCGCTTGCCATATCATGTAGCCTTATCGATAGATGTCATTCATGGCTGAAAAACCATTTTAAGGGCAGTTGTTGATGAGGTTGCTTCTACATGTGTCATGTCCCTGTCTTGTTGGAAAGATGTTGGATCTCCAGAGCTGGTTCCATCGAACACCCTACTTACTGCTTTCAATGGAAGGTCATTTCATCCACATGGTATCCTACCGACTTTCTAAATTAAGTTAGCAGGGAAAGCACTGTATATTGAGGTAGAGGTGATTGATGCACCTTCGGATTGTAACTTTATCTTAGGGAGAAGTTGGAATTATGCCATGTCAGCTATTGCATTGACCATATTTTGGGTAGTAGTGTTTCCACACGAAGGGAATTTGGTTACTATAGACCAACTTAGTTTTACTCGAAAAGGCCGCATGGAAACTAACGAGTCCACAGTACCATTGGTTGATCAGGTTAAACCTGCTTCAGAGAGCTTAAGGGATAGATTGTATGCATCATTGATGGGAACATTTGATATTATAGCTCCGATTAATTATCTAGGTTCTACTAGTGTAGGGAAGTCTATGGAAACGGTTGTTGATAGAACAGATCCTTGGGTTCTTCCTTCCCACCATGAACCTGAAGTGCCCTTATCGGCAACGGAAGTAGCTTATCAAGCTATCATTCTGTTGAGGCCTGGAAATTCGCAGGCGACAACAGTAAAGGATTCTCCCCAATCAACGTTCCCAACTAGCCCATTGACTTTTTGGTATAGGGAATCCGTCCAGTTTACGGTCCAGCCACCGTAGGTCAAACACAAACAAAGGCTTTACTAGTTGCGGCCCGGTCCACCGGAATTTGTATTTTAACTTAAGAATGCTATGCAAGAATCGAACTAAACATGCAGGGTGGTGAAGAATGCAGGGAGCAGTCACAATGTGATGTGCAGGTTCTTACCTCTTGTCTTAGGCTCACCAGCATTTGAATCACACATGCATCTATGCACTGACCTAGCTATCTATCTATCCTCTATCTCTATCTACCTATCCCCGGGGAGCCAACTTATATTCACTATATATGAGTAATGCAGATGTGCACACATGATAAAAGCAATTACAGATAGCTGACATTTACTTTTACAAACATGAACAATGAAAGATATTTCCACAACCAGTTAACTAATTGTTTCATGATAAGCTTGCATTACTCATGGTGGTTATTTCATAAAATAAATCAGAAATCATTTAAACAAGACATAGGTCATAAAGTTAGAACGATCTCACGATTCATGGACACAATGCTGAAAAACAAAGTAGTTCATCTTTCAACTATCCATGGCAAAACATTTGAAATCCCACCGATCTTCTTTCAACAGGAAAACTGTAATTTCTATTGCAAAATGAAGTAGTTCTTCTTAAAATATGTCATCACCAGTCTTACTGGGGAAAAAAGCCCCTATTCCTTCTACGCTTCCTACTTTTATACAAAAAGGTTAAAATGGTTGGGCTGCCCAAAGTGACCTTTGGGCTTCCCAACCTTTTGCTTTCCCAACGCTTCATTTCTCAAAAAGCTTATACAAAAATATTAAATTATTACAAAGTGGACCGGTCCTTTATGAGGAGGGTCCCACCTGGTTTTCTAGGAACTTCTTCCACGCTGCTGCCTCAGCAGCAAGGCCTTCAAATGCGCATGGCTCTAGGAATTGAATGCTGATTTCAAAATTTTCAACTTGGTTCCTGATGGCCTCGATCCTTGCTGGGCTCAACCGAAGCTGATCTTCTAGAATTTGCATGCTAACGGCTGCGTGGCCTACCTCGTTCCTCAGCACTAGGTCATCAATGGATTGAATCTGCTGCGTTCTGGCCTCAGCATCTTGATGTCTTTTCTGCAATATTTTCACAAAGGCCTCATGATCCGAGAACTCTTCAAGCCTAAGCTCAGCCTCTGTCAGACAGCGGTTGTAGGCATTAAGGAACCTTCTAAAATATTTCGAGCATGCTACCTGTGTCCTTTTGACAGCCTTCTTAAAATCTTCAGCAGTGCTGATGGAAAAATCTACTAGGTTGTGATCTCTCCTGAGGGTTTGATGATCTTTTGCTGATAGCCCTTCTGGAGTCTCGGCATCATCTTCTGGCCTTGCCATTCTAGCATTCAAGATCTCAAGAACGTCCTGGGACCTATCTATGAAGTAGGAGGAAGTTTCCATGATCTCCTCTAACCTGCTGTCCATCTGAAGGACTTTGCACCTTCTTCTTCTAGAGCTGTCTGCAGCTGTAGAATTTTAGCCTTCTAAGCCAGTATATATTCTTTAAATGGCTGCAGATCGACTTGCTATTCCTTAGATGTCTCCAGTTCAGAAATTAGAGAAGCCAGCTGATCTTTCAGTTCTTTGGTGTATGAATCATTGGACTCATAGATGATCTTCACCTGTTCTTCTAGGTCTTCCACCTTTGCAAGTAATTGTTCCTTATCGCTCTTTAGATCTTGGGCTTCCTGTTGTGCTTTCTCTAGGGCCTCTTGCTCTATTTCCTTGGCTTGTATCTCTACTTGGAGGGCATGGACCTCGTCCTTTGAGGATTCCATTTCCCTCAGCACGTGTTCATACTTCCTCTTAAGTCTGTTACCCTCTTCTCTTTCCTTTCTCAGTGTATCTTTTAGTTGAGAGGAGGTCTTCTTAGCTGACTCTAGTTCAATCATCACCCTGTTTATGTTGTCCTCGGATGCATCAATCAAGAAATCCCTGGCTCTTATCGTGAACCTAGGATCCTTGTCCGTCCCTAGCATGATAGCCGTATCTGTGACCATTTTCCCTGATAGATCTTTCGCTTCCACCTTCTTTTCCGTCCTCCTCATTATTATTTTGGTGGCCCTGTCATAATAGACAGTGCTGAAGTTGGGGATTTACTCTCCTTTTTTCTGAGTGAAAGGTATTAGCTAGAGCGTAGGGGTCACAAGAGTGCTAGCAGCAGGTATTTGCAAGGTCTGCACCTCTGGGTTTTCCTCTCCCTGGGTCTGCCCTACTGGAGTTTCAGAAGCTGACTGTTGGGTCAATTTCATTTTATCAGCCTCTTGCTTTTGGAGCTCTTCATCTAGCTTTCTTTTTGCTTCTTCAGTTGCTATTCTAGCTACTTCTTCAGCCTCTTTGGCTGCTTCTTGTGCCTTTTCAGCTGCTTCTTGGGAAGCTTTTCTTTTTTCTTCTTCTCCTTTCTGCAGCCATTCTACAGCTTCCTGTTCTAGCTTCTGAGCCTCTTCCTGTCTCCTCTCGGTATCTTCTTCAGCTCTGGCTTGCTCAACCCCTTTTCCACCCTTGGTGGGGTTCTTAGTCTTAAACCTCCTTCTCAGAGCTGTCAAGTTAGGGGCACTTCGAAAGACAGATTCTTCCATGTCAAAGTGGGGAGTGTACTCAAAATGTACTTTATGTTATTTACAGTGCTCTACCATTTTATCGTGAGTATCATTCCTTCGGAAAGTCATCTCACCAAAATGGAACTTCCCCAATTCTTCTATGAACTCCACAGCTTGCTTTACCTTGGAAAATATGTAGCTACCTAGTTTGAATGGCAGCGGAGGATATGTAGCCTTCTTTTGCTCAAAAAGGTAATTCCCTATTCCATCAATGAATACTTGCCTGACTGCCTCTTTATGAATAACATAATATGTTGCATATTTGGGCAGCAATAAGGGGCATTTCGTGCCACCAAACATTCTGATGTACATGCCATTCTCAGTCAGGAAATAGTCTGCATGCTCTTCTATTACCTGCATAGCCTCCTCTGACATACAGTCACACTCCTTCCGGAAGATGAGTGTGTAGAGTGGCATGATGAATTGCTCATAGACCTCCCTGTAGTGGCTATGGTACTGCTGAGCCCACAATGGTCTATAGGCGTCATACACAGGCATCCTTTCCCTATCCCAGACACACTTGAGACCAGGGAAAGGCTGGTTGCACAGTATACAATCTACCAATATAGAGCTCATGTAGAATTTGGACTTTTTCTTGGATTCTCCTCCCAAGGCAGCAGCCACAGAAGAAGAAAGACTGCTTGATACTAGGCTGGCCCAATTGAAGACTGTTGCTTGGGTTGCTACGTGGAACATAATGGGTCCATTCAAATTTGAAGAGTCTACCATGGGCTCTCCCGAAGATCCTATTCATCATCAGGGCTATAAATCTGTACGGAGCCCTGAAGCTTGCTGTGTCATATTCACCGGATGTTTTGTACCGATAAAGTTTTCCCTGCAAGAGCATCTTCTTCAGGGTTTCCACCAGGTCCATTCTGATGTTATCCAGCCAAGCATCAGATATAAAGATTTGAGGTTCTGGCAGACGATAGGCCAACGCCACATACCCTGGGCTAAATGCAGCATAGCCCTGGCCTTCCACATTCCCTATGAGCATTGTGGCTATATTTGTATGGGGTAGAATCCATCTAATCACCTCAGAACAAGGGAACAGCTCTGGTCTGGTAGCCACCTTCATGATGGCGGATCTCTCTATGTTTGCATAGATTGGTTCTTCTTCTAGACCCATGTCGGGGACCTCCCTGCGGGAAATCAATCTGTATATGTCACCCCATTTGTACTCAGTCTCCACACCAAAAATACATTGGGTATCTTCATATATATACTCAGTCTTTGTGACGATCTCTATTTCTGGTTGTTCTTCGACCGCAGGGGCCTTCTTCTTTTGTCTTTTGGACATAGTGGGATCGGCTTCTTCCTGCCATATATAACATTGTAGTATTGAGGCATTTAAGGTGTGCACATTTACAAGACAGATTGCAACCCTTTATTTTATCTATGTACATCATGGTAGCAACTAGTTGATGAAACTATAATATAACTTTGCATATTTGACTAATCAAATGCACACTACTTCGTGCTTCTATTTATATGATGCAAAACATTTTGTATGATATTTACAACATCCATCAACCATCTTCAAAACAACAATAAAATTACATCCATATGCAAAGTGCCAGTTTTATGTACTTAATGTGAAAGCAGGCAGAGAAACCAATGCATGTATGCACAATCCAACAATGCCCTAACTATCAGAATTAATATCATAAATAGACTAAGTCATGTGCAATAAAGTGGGCAATCATCTCGCAGTGCCGATTTTCCTATGAAAACAATTCGCAATGCGAATGTATGGATCTCAAAGCAAAGTGCAAATGTACTGTCATCAATGTGGTCTATTGCACAGCAAATGAAGAAACGGGTTATATATATAAAGATCATGCTAGCCGTCTAAACATTTTGACCACAATGTTGTTCGTGGGAGATGATCACATCAACTCGAATATATGCTGTGGGCTTTAACAACATTTTTCTGCATACGACGCTCTCATTGAACCCACTATCCATGCTATCCTCAAATCGCAAACCACTACAACGGCACAGCCTAGGGTTT
>LPNX010632325.1:338125-433924 GCA_001517045.1 Pseudotsuga menziesii
ATGAGATGGATGACTTTTGGTTTCTTGCTGGAGAAGACTTCTTTAGGAGTCTTGTTCTCGAGTACTCTATGTGGAGTACGGTTCTGTACATACACCATTGTTCTGGCAGCTTCCGCCCAAAGATGCATAGGAAGGTCTTGATCATGAAGCATTGCTTTTGCAACTTCCATGATAGTTCTGTTCTTCTGTTCTGCAACCCCATTCTGTTGTGGATTATAAGGAGTGGAAAACTCCCTCTTAATCCTTGATTCTTTGCATAGCTCTTTGAATTCATTTGAAGAGAATTCTTCACCATTATTTGATCGAATGGTCTTGATCTTCTTTTTAGTATGATTTTCGATCAAGGCTTTGAATTCTTTGAACTTATTGAATACTTCATCTTTGTTCTTCATGAAGTGAACCCATGTCTTCCTATAAAAGTCATCATTAAAAGAAACATAATATGCATACCCACATAGAGAGTTTGATGACATAGGACCGCATACGTCAGAGGGGATGATTTCCAAGTTTCCTTTTTCTTTGCTTTCACTGCTTGGAAATGTCTTCTTTGTATTCTTTCCTTTCGCACATCCTTTGCAGATCCCATCATGTTTCGCTTGAATTTATGGAAGACCTTCGACAGCTTTGGTTGCAATAGGTAGTTCTCTGTAATGCACATGTGCAAGCCTTCTATGCCAAAGTTCACTTGGCTCTACTGTGTCATGGACCAAGGCTTGTTCTAGATGGCCCTTTAATTTGTACAATCCTTCTTCTTGTTCTCCAATCACTACCGCATCATCGATAGTCTTTGCTTTTGGCCACATGATGACTTGACCATCTATGAATGCAACCCGCATTCCTTTTGCATCTAATGCTGATATGGAGAGAAGGTTCTTCTTGAGTCCTGGCACAAACAATACTTCTTTCATTGTTAGATATTTTCCAGAGTCTAACTTATATGAAGATTCCCCACTGCCTTTTATTGGATATTGGTAGTCATCTCCTAGCTTTACCTTGTGAGGTGATTCATGTTTTGATAGTCTAACAAAGGATTCCTTGAATCTAGTCATATGTTTGGAAGCCCCACTGTCTATAAGAAAATCATCACTACCATAAGTAATGTTACCTGTGAGAGCTGATATCAGAACATATTCATCCTCGCTTGAAGAATCTTCACTTTCATATCTGGATCTCTTCCTATATGGTTCATCATCCTCTATAGCATGAGCATGATGTCTTCTTTTGTTGATCTTCTTTACTATATTCTGTTTGTTAGTAAAATTCCTTGCACAGTGTCCTGCTTCATCACAAGTATAGCATATGATCCTAGATACATCTCTTCTAGTATTATCTTTGTGAAAGTGCTTACCTCTAGAACCATGAGATTTTCTCTTGCTTGACTTGGAGTGAGACTTGGAGTGTATTGTAAGAGCTTGGTCTTCACTTCCCATATTCTCTTCTAGAGCTGCTATCCAAGCTTCTTCTTGAGAGCACTCTTCCCATAGTCTGCTTAACTTGACTAACTTATTCCTAGCACAGATTCCTTGGATGAAAGAATCCCATGACCTAGGAAGGCCATTCAATGTAGTCATTCCAATCTCTGCATTTTCCACTTCTTCATCAACTGCTTCTAGTTGCTCTTTGATTTGAGAAACTCTTGTGAAGTAATATTGGATTGTTTCTGCATTCTGAATCTTCACATTCTTCAGTTGGTTTCTTAGGGTCATCTTCCGATTGATGTTCTTCCCTTCAAACAATTTGGTTAGGGCATCAAACATATATTTAGGTGTCTTAAGAGAGGACACTTGTGAGATAAGGTGATCCTTGATAGAATCAACAATGATCCTCTTTGCCATAACCATCTTCTTCTTATTTAAGTCCTTTGCCTCATCTCCCTCTGGAACTGGAACCTCCTCATGAATGTAGGAGTCTAATTCATTTTCTTCCAGGACCAAGGAGATCCTATACTTCCAGGCTCAGAAGTTTTCAGCTCCCTCAAGCTTTTCATCAAGCTTGGTTTGATTAGACATCTTAAATGAGAACCTCAAATGGAAATACCAGGTTCAAGATGTCGGATTTGAAACTTGAGCTGAAATCCTGTAGAGCTGGTTCAAGAGCAAATTAGGGTTTTGCTTTTCCGGAGTTCTGTCTACCCAAATGCCTTGAAATTTGTCCCTAACTTTGATTTTGGGGAGGAGATCAATCCAGGCATGGGATCACTAAAAAATTCCTCTTCTGTGAAAATCCCTAATTTTCGACAGTATTGGCAGGTCCAAAACTAAAAAACCTCAGAATTGGATTCTGCTTCGACAGAAAGATGCGCCCTAAGGAGGAGAGTTGTTCCACCTTACTTTTTCTAAAAATCTATGAAGGAGGATCCACAAACTAGGAAGCCCTAGTTCCCGCAGCTGCACAGTGTCTTCTTCTCAGGTTAGCTCTGATACCATGTTAGTTTTTCAACATTAAGCTAGCATTATGGTAGGATATTTACTGAGAGAATAACAAGTAAAACAATCAAACACAAGAGATAATGAACACAATTTTTTTGATTAGGGAAACCATAAATGGAGAAAACCCCACAACTTCCTCAGAGATAGAATCAGCACAAGATGTAAAACCCCAAAACAGTAAGATGCACTCCCGACAGCAGTAATCTTCTTCTTGTCTAGCCCCAATGTCTTCTCCTTCCTTAACTATGCATTTCACTTGAGTGTGTGAGTGATGTGTACTAAATAGAGATCCTAACTCTCTATTTATACTAATCCTGACATGACTAAAACCCTACTAGGGCTGACCTCTACTTGGAGACTCTAATAACCCTAGTTCCCCGGTACTGCGGGTACTTTAAACCTTGGACAATCGGAGGGTTACCCACCATGAATTGACATGACTTGTTTACATTATTGATCCTCCTGATCGGAACATCGAGGCATGACAACATGACTCAAATACATAATAGATACATCCCAAAATAAACATCGGCTTACAATTCATAAAATACATAGATGAATACATTTCGAAGTTACAAATACATCAACATTTTATGTACAATAGTTCATCGGTTTTTGTTTTTATACCATATGTTGGTTGTTACGGATGTCTTTCGAGTGGTTCATAGGTTTTGCAGATGGCGCTAATCACCACACTTGTAACCTGGCTTCAGCTGGATGGGTCATTTACTCCCTCAACACAACTAGTTGCCTCTAGAGGCACTTGCCTAGGTCCTTCTACCAATAATGTGGCCGAATACAGGGCTGTCATTGAGATTTTATGGGATGCTTTGTCACGTGGTATCACTCAGCTGAAAGTCCGACTTGACTCTCAATTGGTGGTTTCCTAGCTCAATCGATCTTATTAGGTGTGGAACCCTCTTTTACTACGTCAGTTTATGCAATTTAGGTTATTGGAAAGAAATTTTGAGTTTATTACATTCAATCATATTCCAAGAAATCAAAATTATTTAACTGATGCATATGCTAATTATATCTTGGATTGGCACTTAACACATTTTGCATAAAAATATACAACAGACACATTACAAAACACATGTAAATAAAACCGGCAATATATATATGTGAATATCTGTCCATATAGATAGGTCGAGTTTCTGATCCTCAGATCCAGTCATAGCTGTATAATATACAAAAAGTATACAAAAAATGGATCAAAGTCTATAAAGTGCTCCTAGGTCTAAGCTTGACCACCCTGGTCCCCCTGATCATCTTGATCACCCTGCTCTCGGGCTTCTTCAGCCTTCTTGGCTGCAGCAGCCTCAACGACATCAATATATACAAGTACTGCTCTAGCCACTCACCTCATAAGGCATATCTAGATAGGTGGTATACCAACCACTAGCTCCTGCATAGCGGTAGGGATATGCTCAATGCGTAATGTAGGTACTATTTGGGTAAGCCTGGCCAGATTTCCCTCAAGAACCCTAATCAAACCCTGGTCTTCTCCCACCACAAGATGCACATACATGCGTGGATGCCCAACAGGGAGAAATGGTCCAATATCTGCATTTTAACATTTTAAAGGATTAAAAACTCTTATACATATGTATATATCTTTATGATTAAAATTCATAAAAATTTAAAAACTTGAAAACAAAAATACCTGACGCTCCCCATACTCCTCCAAGAGGGAGGACAAGGTCGGTATCACCTCGAAAATCTAGTCCAGCATATGGAAACTGCTCCAGTGCTGGTACCTATCGCTCCCACCAAAAGTAGAAGTCGTCGTCGTATACTCTTTGAACCGATCTAGCACCTCCCTAGCGGTGGAAGATTTCTCCCCACCTACTCAGTATAGGCTGACGTAGAGAATGAACTAGTAATGGTACTGCAGGACTCAAATCGAGCACCCTCTCAAAGAAAAAGGCCACCAATATGCTAGAATAACCAATATTTTTCCGTCGGCCTCTTTTACAGTCAGAGAGATGTTTCCTCATTATCGGGATTACTCTCGAACACCAGTTGCATAGAGCTCCCTGTAGACAGTCCACTGCAAGTCTCATTTGGTTCTGAGTTGCAAGGTGAAGTGATGATGACCCTGCAACCCTCACTATAGTACTCGCCAACACCTGTAATGGCAAGCTGAAAATATGAACAATAGGGATGCAACTACCCCTCTTTTGAGTACGAGGCATGTAGTATATATCTATGTAGTTCTGTACACTTAGAAGGTCCCCGCCTCTGTTGGTACCTTCCAAGTTAATCGGAGCTCCCTGTCATGATAAACTGGAAATAAAGTAGACATCTTCCGAGGTAACCTCTAGAAACTCACCTTGTAGTTCAAACATACCAAGATCATGATCCCAATAGTTTATCAAAAACTCTACTAGGCGGACATTTGATCGCATAGGTTAGGTACAGAAGAAATTTAATAACCCACTTTGCCGTAAAGCATTTACCATGGGGGAATATTCTAGAGCTTCTTGGTCCATGTCTTCATGTTCCCTCTCCCTCCACTCAAGAACCATATTTCAATCTGATAACAAGCCATTTATCAACCATTAACTTCATATAAAAAAAATATTTTTTGACCCTACATAGCTTTTTCCTACCTCGCGCAGTGTATGTGATTGTCTTTTGGACAAGTCGCGCATTGTACACGACTTGCCTTTGGGAAACCCTCGTATAGAATGCGTCTACATGACTATTGATATACCATACCTGTGTACACATCATGCCTACTTTGAGGATGTTGGAAAACATCAAAATTTAGCCAAAAATTGAAATTTGCTTGGATCAAATGAAAGAGCATGGAGTGTAGTTTTACCTGGAACTTCCAGTTTCGAGAATTGTCCACCGAGTTGTCCACAACGAGCAATCAAAGGTAGAGGTAAAACTTGTTTATTTTGGGTAAAAAATCAAATGGTGAGTTTTGATTTCTATTTTGAACTATTTATAGAAATATTATTTTAAAAGTGGGTTTTTTCCTATAGTTCATATTTTTTATATAAAAATCAAACTAATACCATATCTTTTTCTTCAATGTGCCAAGTTTAAGGTCATTTAAAGTTGTTTTTTTGCTCATATAGGATGGGTTTTGGTTATTCACATGCATTTTGCATTCATACCTAATCCATCTTAATCCTAGAATTAGCACTTTGACCACAGACTATGGTATTTTAACCATTAGTACCTCGTTTATGTCATTGTTCTTCCGTGGATAGGACTTTCCTCACATGAGTCCTCGTTTAAGAACCTGCTTATTGTCTTTCAATACTCATGCTGCAGTTTTCATAGGTTCAGGGGAGTCTTCTTAGCTATTTTTCATGCCAAATTGAGCCTCATTATTGGTCTCTTTTTACAAGCTATCCTTTTATAAGACTCCCCACCCTTATGGAGTTTCTTTAGGCCCGGGTCTAACTCCTCAAAATAGACTTGACTACCGAGTAAACTTGTCCATTCAAGGTCGTTAAGAATATGTGAATGGGCATCCACATTGGTGGTAGGTTATCTCTTTGTTGGACCATGTGGAATAATACGAGAAAGGATCACTCTCTTTTCTGCAGAATTGAGAAGATTATTCTTAGGTATAGGTTTATCAATTTTTTGGACCTGAGGGAATAAATTTACGGAAAAGGAACACCCGGTATGAGCTCAGTTTTCTCTTTTTTGTGCTCTGGACCTAAACATGAAAAATATTCCAAGTTTACTTTATGTCTTTGTCATGCTCGTTAAAAAACCAAGAACAAAACATCGAGTTTATTGTTGTAAGCCCCATTTCTCGTACTCAAATGGATCTTTTTGAGTGATCTTGCTTTCCTTCACACTTGTGAAACTCAAGCTATACGCTGCTCTCGAAGGAGCGTTGAGTAGGTGGTAATTTAACCTTTTTCGGATCTCCCTGACTAAGTATGAAAAAGGTTCACCTTTTCTTCTACAGAAGTTAAGAGAGTTCTTCTATGGTATGTTTTATACTTTTTCGGCCTCAGGAGACTAAATTGGACAAAAAAGGACCCCCCTGGAGTCTTCTTTGGAGTTTTCAGACTCTCTAAACATGAAAACGCCAAGTGATCATGTACTAGTTTGGGCTCATAAAATCCACAAATCAGTGACACTATCAAGCATTATTCCCTCTTCTCTTCAAGCTTGTCAAAAAATGAAGAGAGACTTGAGTTAAATTTCCTGGATTTGTTAAAATTTAACAGAAAAGACAAGGAAAAAGGTTTCTTTTGGTTCTCCATTGGCAACATGTCTTCCTTGAACATATCACTCTCTGTTTTTTCTGATACTCATATCTCAGTGTTCACTTTCAGTTCATCTATTACTTCGAGTTTCTTACTCCTCCTCTTGTCAGTTATACCCGAGGAATCTGATCATGTCTCCTACATGATAGATAAGTCTAGTTGTACTATCTGCAAAGTCAAAAGCTGCCTTGGGTCATCTTTGTATTGTGCTCACTGTTTAAGTATTTAGCCCTGCATCTGATCTATATCCCGATTCCATTATTATCCTATCTGTTATTACTTGCGTATCTCTTCCTTTATCCAGTTCCTAGTCACTCTTGTGATCCGTTGGAGGATCTATTGCCTTCCTCATCACAGTATGGTTTCTCATCAGCACTTCCTAACGACGAAGACCTATATTTTTTGACAATAGTACCTGTGGAGAACCTCTTGCAATGAACAATCAAAATGCACAATATAACAAAAATATTGGAGCACAAAAGAGATTTTATTGATCGCGGGCCACTTCGAGGGGGCAACCTCCTTTGAGAAAGCTCAATACAAAATAACTCTTCGATGCTTTCATTAGCCTCAACACATACTTATATACTAATTCTAACCTAAACAACTATTACTCCACATGAATGTGGGATAATGAAACCTATTAACTGGACGACTTAACAACTATTACTTACTCCCCATGAATGTGGGATAACACATCATACTAATGGGATGACTTACAAAGAATATGCGTCCGACAAAATATACCAACAAAATAAAGAGGGGGGTTGACACAGGTTCTCAACATCCCCTCCCTCTTAGAAAAAGATTTTTCCTCAAAGCTTTAGATGTGGAAACTGATGCTGAATCTAAAGGAGCAGTTCCCATGTAGCATCCTCTGGTTGCATGCCGTGCCACTGAATTAAGACCTTTGTTATGGCCTGAGAGAAAAGATGACGAGTGCACTTATTGAGGATGGCCTCTAGTTCCAAAATGATGGAGCTCTGGTAAAACAGTTTGTGCTCTAATGTTAGTGCCAATCACTTTCTTGAGACAAGAGACATGAAAGATTGGGTGAATGCGAGAAGAAGGAGGAAGTTCCAATTTACAAGCAACAAACCCAATCTTTTGAAGAACTTTATATGGCCCATAGAAATTTGGAACCAGCTTCTAATTCCCTTTGAATTTTAGGGAGGATTTATTGTAAGGATACAAATGAAGAAAAACCATATCACCGACTTGAAAGGTGTGCTCAGAATGGTGTTGATCGGCTTGTTGCTTCATGCGATTTATTTCCATGTGAATATTCTCTTGCAGGATGTGAAGAATCTGAACACGGTTTTGCAAAACCATGTCAACTGCTTGAAATGGTGAACTATGGGGGGTGTATCGAAGGAGCACTAGGGGTGGCTACCCATAAACAGCTTCATATGGAGTCATTTTAGATGCAGTATGGTAGGAAGTATTGTACCACCATTCAGTGAGAGGGAGCCACTTTGCCCATTGATGTTGTTGTTCAAAGGTGAAGCAATTCCCTTTGAATTTCAGGGAGGATTGCTTGTAAGGATGTAAATGAAGAAAAACCATATCACCAACTTGAAAGGTACGCTCAGAATGGTGTTGATCGGCTTGCTGCTTCATGCAATTTCTTGCCATGTGAAGATTCTCTTGCAGAATGTGAAGAATCTGATCACGGTTTCGTAGAACCATGTCAATTGCTTGAACTGGTGAACTATGGGGGATGTATGGAAGGAGCACTGGGGGTGGCTACCCATAAACAACTTCACTATGGAGTCATTTTAGATGCAATATGGTAGGAAATATTGTACCACCATTCAGCGAGAGGGATCCACTTTTCCCATTGATGTTGTTGTTCAGAGGTGAAGCAACAAAGATAAGTTTCCAAGCATTTGTTGGTGACTTTAGTTTGACCATCTGTATGTGGGTGATATCCTGAACTCATTTTCAGTTTGGTTCTAGTGAGGTGAAAGAGTTTGGTCCAAAAATGACTTGTGAAAGTTGTGTCATGGTCTGAGACAATGGAAGAAGGGATGCCATGAAGACGGAATATCTGGTCCATTAAAATTTGTGTGACTGAGGAGGCAGTATATGGATGGCTGAGAGTGCAAAAATGACTATATTTGGAGAGTCGATCAACCACAACCAATATTAAATTATTTCCTCTAGATTTAGGGAGCCCGTCGATGAAATCCATCGAAATATTTGTCCAAATCCTTGTAGGGATGGGAAAGGGTTCGAGCAAGCCAAGGAGGAGTGTAGTTTCACCCTTGTGGCACTGGCAGGTATCACATTCAGCAACCATTTGTTGAATTTCCTGTTTCATTCCCTTCCAAAAGAAGTTACATCATTCCCGCTCATACATTTTGAGGAACCTAGAGTGCCCCGCCGCTGGAGAAGCATGGAGTTCATAGAAGACATCTTGGTGAAGATCTGTGCTCTGGGAAGCACCAAGCAACCCTTATATCTCAGAGAAGAACCATCCCAAGAGTAATGCGGTACAAGAGAAGGATTAATGGACAACTGTTGGATGATTTGAGATAAGGAAGAGTCATTGACATAGCTTTGAAGAACAAATTGTAACCAATTTGGAATAGGAATAGAAATAGCTGAAAGGGAAGCATAGTCATCAAATGTGCGGGAAAGAGAATTCGCCACAAGATTGTCCTTACCCTTCTTGTAAGTGATCTCGTAGTCATAACCCATGAGTTTTCTAACCTATTTTTGTTGTGTTGGGGATGAGACTCGTTGTTCCGGGAAATATTTCAGACTTTGGTGATCAGTCTTGACGTAAAAATGATTCCCTAAGGGGTATGGACGCCACTTCTATACGTCATGCAAAATAGCCATCATTTCCTTCTCATATGTAGAGGCGGCTAAATTCTTACTAGAGAGGGATTTTCTAGTGAATGCAATGGGATGTTCATCTTGGAGGAGGACAACACCAAGTCCATTATCGCAAGCATGACTCTCAATAGTGAAGGGATTGGAAAAATCAAGCATAGCTAGAACAGGTGTGGTACACATATCTTGTTCCAGTTTCTCAAATGCACACTCAGTAGCAGGTTTCCATGCAAAAGCATCCTTTTTTAGGAGAGTTGTGAATGGAGCTGCAATATTCCCATAATCCTTGAAAAACTTGTGGTAGTATCCAGTAAGTCCCAAAAACCCACGAAGGCTCTTCAAGGTCTGAGGAGGTGGCCAATTTTTCATGGCATTGATTTTGGCAGGATCGACACAAACCCCTTGTGTTGAAACAATATGCCTGAGATACTCTACTTCCTTCAGCCCAAAAACACATTTAGATTATTTGGAATAGAGATAATGATCACAGAAAAGTTGCAGTACAAGATCCAGATGTTCGAGATACTCATCCCAGGTTTTACTATAGATGAGGATATCATCAAAGAAGACCAGAATGAAGTTTTGCAAGTAGGGATGAAATATTTTATTCATTAATTCCTGGAACGTGGAAGGGGAATTTGTGATGCCAAATGGAATGACCAAAAATTCATAATGGCCATCATGTGTGCGGAAAGCTGTTTTAGGGATATCATCCGCATGGACCCGAATTTGGTGATACCCAGAACAAAGATCCAACTTGGAGAAAAAATGAGCACCATGGAGCTCATCCAGAAGCTCATCAACAACAGGAATTGGAAACTTATCCTTGATTGTGATGTGATTAAGTTCTTGAAATTCGATGCAAAGGCGCCATGACCCATCTTTTTTCCAGACTAGAAGGATCAGTGAAGAGAAGGAACTAGTGCTAGGGCGAATAACACCTTGCTTCAGTAAGTCGCGAACAAGCATCTCAATTTCTATCTTGTGGTTAAAATGGGTAGTGATAGGGCCTGCTGTTGGGAGGGACACTTCTAGGAAGGAGCAGAATACGATGGTCCTTGGGTCGGGAAGGTGCCAATCCCACTGGATTAGTTGAGACTGTTGAAGGTTGCATTTGAATGAAATGGAGCTAAGCGATAAAACCATGTGAAATTTTCTTAAGAAGCTTTTCCATGCGATGCAAACTGATGAGGCTGAGAGACCCTGGTTGTAAGCACTGCAGTGTGTGTTTGGTACCATTGATTGAAAACTGCATCCAAAGTTAAGCAAAATCCCATAAAATGGGTCCAAGTGTGTGTAACCATTGAGCGCCCAAAACCACATCACATCCTCCTAAGGGAAAGGAAAACATGTCAGAGTGCAAGTTATAATCCCCCATAGATATGCGCACATTACGGCACTTCCCTTTGCAAGGTAAGGTGCCCCAATTGGCAATCATGACTTCAAAGATGGAGCAATGATGGATGAAGCAATCATCCTGTTTGGCATTCCTCGGGTCAATGAAGTTGTGAGTGATACCAGAATCAATGAGTATTGTAAGAGGGATTTTTTTGAAGAACCCTCTGACCCACATGGTTTGTGGGGTGGTTACTCCGGATAAGGCATGGAGAGATATCTTTGGTTGGTCCTCTAGAGCAGGAAGTTGTTGAATGTCACCATCATCATCTCTCGGATCCTCAACATCATAAAAAATTTCAGGTGCGGGTGGAGAATCCACATCTAAGAGATAGAGCTTTTGCTCAACATATCTATGTCCCTGGGTGAATTTCTCATCACAATTATAACAAATCCATTTTTCTCGATGTTCCTGCATCTCTGCTTCATACAAATGATTGATAGGAGTGGTTCTAGGAGTTGGCAGATTTTGGGTTCTTTGGGGAACCATAGGTCTAAATGGAACAAGAGTGGATCTGGAGCATGTCTATGGCCTAAGTTGTGCAAGGTGATGTTGTGATAACTTACACAGTTTCCAGATCTTTGAAGACTCATCATTATTGTATATTGTGGCTTCGATCCACCTTTGTAATATACGGGGTCTTGAACCCATATTATATGATGTGATCACTTAAATTTTTCTAAGTGTTGATTTGCGTACGCGACTATATCCATTGCAACTTGCATACTATACGCGACTATCTGCATTGCAACCCACGTACATCTGCGTATGTAGGTTTCCTTTGAGCAATTCGTGTGTCATACACGGGTTGCCTATATTAATAGTCACGTACACCTCAGTTCGACCTTAAAAAATATAAAATGTGATTAATAAAGATTAGTTGTGCCCTAATCATTAACTATCCCAACTGTTTCAACCACCCCAACCTTCAAAATCACTCTATTTCCCAAATTTGAAAACTCCAATATGGTATCATAAGTGTCAACCATCTAATATACAATCATGGACTGTATCCTTTGAAATCTAAACTTATTGCATTGCATTTGGGAAATATTTACAGTAAAAGGATCCCCTTGTGACATACATACCTTTTGGATTATAGACAATGAACTCTACATTTCTCATTGTAAGGAAGATTTGTGAGATTTGAAGTCTTCTCGTCACCTTGATTTGGTGGAATGGCATGCCTAGAAACTAGGTTATTTTCTTCAGAGTAAACAACAAGATAGTAATGTAATTAGAATGTTTCTAGAAATACAGCCTTCCAATATAAAGTACAATAGACTTAAATTATCTACCCAATATTTACTTAGTCAAAATGCCTGTTGTAGCCAAATTACTACGACGTGGTATTGTGCACTAAAGCTCTTTTGAAGGTTAATATTGCCAATTCTAGTCAAAACCTGAAGGAAACTTCCCCTAAAATATTGATGTGGTAGCGCAAGAATCCATGTTTACATATTTTTTGGTAGATCTAAATTAGGTAGAATTGTACCTAAATAGAGACTTGTACACAAATCAATTTAGTTAAGGACAGAGACAAATTTTGGTATTAGTTATTTTATATCATAGGAAATGAAAAGCAATTTACTAGAAAATAAAATCCAAAATACAACTTGTTAAATCTTGGTTCTATTGCCAACCAAATGTTTGGGATGAAATCAGAGTAATATAAAGAAATAGGAAATGGAAAAGAAAGTGAATGGAAAGACAAGTGCTAAAACATTGAACATCATGTCAATGAAATCTCAAGCTATAAAATGGATGGAAAAAGTACTTGAATACATTCCACTAACTATTTTTGTATGTACAAGTGCTAAAGTAGTATAAGTAAATGGGAAATGAACAAGAAAGATAATCAAAATAAAAGTGCTCAAATGTTTCTGAATATGACATTGAATGAAATCTTAGGCCTCAAACTAGATGGCAAAAACCTTAAAACTTGCTCCACAAGTTGTTGCTCCAAGTACAAGTGCAAACTTCATACCAAGTAAGAAACTATTGAATTAGACTATGAACAGTCATGAAAATATGGAAATGGAACATGATACTGGAAACACTTCAAATATTCATTAAGTGAACTATGAATGAATCATTATAGCAAAAACCCATGTCAGTCACTCAAATGATTTAATTTTAGTGGCCAAAAGGGTTTGAATCTCTTCTTATTTTGTTTCAAATGTTATATTAGAATTTCCATGCAATATCATTGGAAGGAAGGTTATATTTTTTTTTTCCTTGACAAAGTTTGAGGGTTTTCCCACCATTCGAATGACCTACTGAGTTGCCCCCTTTTCCAATTTTGAGAAAACTTTCTATAAAAATAAAGATTGGTAAAAAAATAACATCACTTTCGAACTCTACCATGGTCCCTTTTGGATTAATCCATTGTTATGGATTTTTTTTTTTCATTTTCCCGATTAACCCATAGACTAGGAATTTGGTTCTTGAATACTTGTTTTATGACCTAATTTTTTAGAATTGACATTAGAAAAGTCACCAAGTTTTGATAAAGGTTTATCTTTGTGTAGGTAATAATATCAATGTTTCTCAGAAGAATTAAATGGAGATTTTGTGAAGCCAAAAATGGGAAAACCCTTTAATATGGATTATATGTTTAAAGTGTTTGTTGTCCAATCAAAATTTCAGGCTCATTATGGGGAGAAAACAAAGCTCTCCATAACATTGTTTCATGTTAAAGCTGTTATGAAATGAACTATATTTGATGTCCTGAAATATTAAGGGGACAAGTTATGGAGATACCCTACATTAGTTGTTGGAAATCATATATCTTATGATGGGAAGAGTTTTTAATGTACCCATCAATATGAACTTGAACTGGTAGAAACAACAAAATGAAATGGAACGATTTTGCAAGATCCAACAAATGAAGCTAGTCCTATGCATTTCACAGATGGTGATAAACAATCATTTTCTTAAAAAATAATTTGGGTAAAGCCAAACACATAATGGAGAGTTGAAGTAGTGGTGAGCTCTCTATGCATATAGAAAAATTCCTATGATTACTACTTAACAACATCAAGCATATTATTTCTATTAAGGATGCTAGGGAGAAAAGTTCTACAAATTGTGCCATTGGAATATGATTCAATCATTGAGTGGAATCCTACAAGAGACGCATATTGAGCTAAATGTAAAGTGCCAAATCATAGGTTTCTCCATGAAAATGTTGGAATTTTCTTTGGAGGAACTCTATAACACATGATATTACATAGAGGATAGCTACTCGAGATTGGAACTCATGGTATTGTCTACAATCCCAATTTTGGCATAAGAAATGATCACCACATTCCATGAAAAGTTATCTCGTTGAGGTATTCCATCAAATACATCGCAATCATCCATAATAGCTCCATAATGAAGCTAATTCATTGAATTCGTGTTTCAAACTGCATCTTGAATTGATTCATATTTGTCTCCTATTGCATCATTCCTATCATATTCTAACACTGAATAATATGGAGGCATTCTTAGGATGGAATAATCCCTAGAACATATGCCCCTATACCACATGAGCCCTCAATTCCTCTCAATGCAAGGGTATTCTCCATATGCAAAATCATAATAACAAAACAATATAATATTTTCTATAGGCATACCTTCCTTTGAGATTGCATAATCCATGTCATCTGCCACAACTGACCTCTGAATCCATCTCAGATCTTTTTTCACCGCAAATCCTCCAGATCGCCACTAACATATTGCATAATGATGTAGGATCTAACTCAGTTGAAGGGGTAAATGGGAAGGATCAGGAACAACCTACCCACCTGTATACTAACAAGAGGGTTCTTAAACCTGACCAGCTATGTTGATGGTATCCAACTATGATATGTTGTAGGTATGGAGAAGGGGGATCCAAGGTGTGTTTCTATAGGTAGTATAGCATAGGGTAGAATTAGTGGGATTCTCCCCATTTTTTGAGTATGGAAGCTTTCTCTCATCCTATTCATAGATAACTGCACTTCTCTTCCCCTCTAATCTTCCTTTCGGTGAATTTGGTTCCCCCTCCCTTTCATTTTTCTCTTCAATAGCCATTATTTTCATTGTTTGGAGAAATGTTCATGGGAAAACATAAAATGTTGTAGTGAACGAATCACTCTCTATCAAACTCTCCAATAGGGAAAATTTTGGTGCAAAAGATAGAATTCTATTGTCATGAACTCCATTTCTTGTTTGGTGCCAATTACTAAACAGATGGAAAATATAAAGGCCGGAAAGCCTAATATATAAATTATTTTTTCCAAAATTATCATATCCTATTGCTTCATAATTTATCCATAGCAATAGATGATCATATTTATGGATAGAAACGACATAAAAATTAACGGTTTTTTTATCTTATTTTAATTTTTAACTTATTTTTCTTCAAACCAATCTATTAATGGATAGATCATTTTAAAAATGTGTTTCTCTTTCTAGAGTTTATATAAATTTAAATAATAGTTTATATATTTTTAGATTAAAATGTTTATAAATAATATTAATAACCAATTTAAATACATACATTGGTTAAACGTTAAATTGATGTTTCATTTCGTTGACCAATGAAAAGTCCATTCCAAGTTTCCATTGAAGAAGATGCTCCTTCATCAACATTTATCTACCCCGGGAGGCCAAGGCCAACTACTATAGAAAGTTGGGGGTCAATTGATGATATGGTGGTTCTAAAGTAGTGATATAGAATAACCCCAACCAATACTAGTTTTAAAATGATTTCCTTGCAGACACTCACTCGGAGTGAGACAACTAAAAATGACCAATTCATATTCTTAATGTTATTCAAAAAGTTATATATGTATATTGTAGAAGTTGTCATATGCATGTACACAGAAATATAACTTGTGCAGTTGAAGGAATTGATTAACACAAATGTAAATTACACTATAGAAAAAAACGTTTTAATTGGTTTATGTATAAGCTCACCATTCAAACAAATATGATTCACTTAAACATATATATAATCCATGTTGTATTCATGTAGATCTTCAAATAATATTTCCATTAGATTATGTAATTCAAAACTACCATCCAAATCAAAATACTTTTTATTACCTATACAATAGGAAATGAAAACTAAGATGCTAAATCGAGGAAACCTCATATTTGTATTTTGTTGTCATCATTCGTCATCAAATCATCTTTTCTTCACTTTAGTGACATCTCTATATAATGTTCCTAGTTTTGCATCTAGACAATCTAGAACAAGGAGAATTTAATTAATGTAATTTACTTGGGATGCTAAAGTGGATGCAAATTGCGTCCATTTTAGCACCATCCTGATACAATGCACCCATTTTTGCACCTAGAAAACATAGAATAAGGAGAATACAAATGTAATTGATTTGGGGTGCTAAAGTGGACACAATAAATGTAATTGATTTGACGATAATGACATTCAGAATGACGTGATTATATGATGATGATGATGACAATGAAAATGATGAATATGATGATGATGACAATGAGATGAATGATGATAGAGATAACAATGATGAAGATGAAGGAAAACCGATGAAGTTGGAAATGATGTGATTATATGTTAATGATGATGATGAAGATGACAATGACAATGATGATGACAATGAGAATGACATGAATGATGATGATGATGATGATGATGAGCATTGTAAGAAAGTGTTGGTAGAGGTAAATAAAACCAGTTTCACTACAAGCTCCAAGATTAAAATGTTCTCAATCATAGTTATAATTTATGCATGCTTAAAATTGTAACCATATCCCACTTGTTATGAATGATTTAAATGGTAACCATATCCCATATGATTTAAACGATGACGATGATGAACTAGATGACAATGACAGTGACGATGTTTTTTTATAATGAAAATGATGGAAATGATGACGATTCTCATCATCATCATCATCATTGTCATTGTCATCATGATTATCACAATAATAATCATCATCATCATAGTAACCATTCATTTCATCACCATATCCATTGTCCTTCTTTTCATCATCATCATCATCATCATGATTATCGACATTGTCATCAATTATTCATCATTACCTTCGGCATAAGAAATATCATTTACCCAAAAAATGTTATCAGTTGAAAATGGTCATGGAGGATATATACGATCTATGCATGAGAAATAAAAACTTTATTTTTTAAGATGATCAACATCATCATCCTCATTGGCATTGGGATCATCACCATCATCATTATACATTTCATTTCCCTCATAATCATTGTCAACGTCGTCATTGTCACCATCATCATCATCATCATGATTGTCATCATTTCCTCATTATCAACAACATTATCATCATCATCATATCCATCGTCAATATCATCATCATTATCCTTATTGTCATCTTCAACATCTGGGCACAAAACTAGATGCAAAACTGGATTAAAACATGGATGCAACAAAAGTAGGTGCATAATGGGGTGCACCAAAAGTGGATGAAAAAGTAGACGTACTCATGGAAGAAAATCATGATGTAAAAATAGACGCAAAAGTGGACACCATAGATGCAAAATTGGACACAAAATTGGATGAGAAAGTGGATGGATGCTAAGAAACTAGATGTAACACCTAACGCAACACCCGATGCAAAAGTGGATGCATAGAGGGATGCAATAGCTGATGTAAATTTAGATGCAAAAGTTGAAGAACAAGTGGGTGCAAAAGTAGGCACAAAAATGGGTGTGAATTGGGATGCGACAAAAGTCGATGCAATAGTAGATGCAAAAACAAACGTCAACATGGATGCAAAAAAGGACAAAAATGTGGGTGAAAAAGTGGACAAAATATGGATGCAAAAGTGGGTGAAACAAAACTAGATGCAAAACTAGACTCAAAACATGATGTAAAGTTTAATACAAAATTTGGTGCACGAGGGGATGCAAAAAAAGAAGTAGAAGTGGATGCAAAAGTGGATGAAAACATGGGTTTAAAAGTGGAGGCAAAAATAGACGTAAAGGGGGCACAACAAGAGAAAATGCACAAAATGGGCCAAAAACTGGGCATAAAACTAGACACAAAAATTGGCGCAAAATCTGGTGCAAAACTTGGCGCAACACAAGGTGAAAAACTCGATGTAATTTACACCAGAATTAGCGTCAGGTTTAGGAAAATGATGCAAAAAAGTCTAAAATAGTGCCGAAACGTGAAATTGCACCATTTTTTCCAAGAAATGGAGAAAAATGCATTGAAAGATGGTCTAGACGCAAAAAATGATGCAAAAGAGACGCTAATCACAAGGTTTTGTTGTAGTGTAAATTGAAAAAAATGGTGACAATTTTAAGTTCGAAAAAGTAATTCTAAAATATGTTTAAAAGCAAAAAAAATAAACATTAAATCATTATTTTGCCAAAAAATTCATGGGAGATATTTGGAACACAGACTTACATAGAAGGTGTTTGGATCAACTCGATTATTTTGAAGATCGAAATTTGTCACATATGGTGAATGAAACAAAACCTTGTATAGTAAGAATTTCATGTAAATATTATTGTTGATCCTATTATCTTATTTAGAAATTAAGTAGATTTAGAAAAAATCTTCATACATACCTTAAATGTTGCAACCCTTCTTCTCTCGATGCTTTTTTTCGTTTGTAGTGGCTGCAAAATTTTACATTAGGGTTTAAATCGCTCTACCGTTTCGCAAAATTATGATTTCACCTTTAAGGGATTTTATATTAGTTGAATTTGTGAATATATATAGAAATATTATGGCGACATGGGGCTATTATTTGGATATAATATGTAACCATGTCGAACCTCAACACTTTTATTTTTATTTTTTTAATTTTTTGAAAAAAATGAATTTGTCAAAATTGATGCGTTTGGTTTTCCACAACGCACCGATGCACATATCATTATGGTGCAATGATAATGAAATATGTTACAGAATTTTTTCTTGTTTTTTTCGTTTCTCGGTTGTCTCTGTTATCGATGCGTTTATCCAAAAATAACATGAATAATGCTAGGAACTTCTATTCTTTTATTTCCATAAAATGATAAATACTTTTTGTTCGTTCACAGTGTAGTTGTATTGGTATAAGGCATCTGGGAATAGTAATTGTTGTAATGCACCAGTGCGCCTATGTTTATATACGCACCGATGCATTTAATTTTAGAAAACAAACTGATTTCAGACTTGTTTTCCATTTTCAAGGTCTATAATTTATTTGGATAATATATTGATAGATTCTATATTTAATGGTCCAAGCTATTCATTGATAAAAATGCATGGTATGAGTTCAATGAAAAAAGAACTTTAGTCAACGTGATGAAAGCACATCCATGAATACAAAGAAGGAAAGTGGTTCTAATTAATTTATGTATTTAAATTAATTTATTTGAATTATTTGTAAATTTAACTAACATGTATTTGTTAATGTGTGAAATGCAGAGCCAAAAATTGAGGAATCTCGAGAAAATTCTTACCAATCTATGTCTAGAAGAGCATAAAACATATATAGAAATGTTGTCGAGGGATGCATCAGGTGAAAACAAAGTAAATATGAATTATTTCTTCAAATTTGAGTAATAAGGTAGTTATGGTTATTCACTAATATGTTTAAGATAATCTAATATACATATGTTGAATGTTATGTAGGGAGAGGCAGCAAAATAAGTCAATGTCATCATAAAAAAATATGGATGATGCAAATGATGATCAATTGGTCCTTAACTAATCTTGAGTGGTGTTGGAAGTTAATAAAATGGGAAAATAATTCTATAATACTATGAGAGATATAGTGGAAATAACATATATACATACTTTTCACTTACAATACAGAAACCAATCAAATGATTCAAAAAATCAGATCACATGTAAACTACGAGAGGCGTTCCCAGAGCACTGGTCAATGTGACCCGTTAGACTTGCAACAGCAAAAGAATACAAGAACAAAAAAGAATCATTGAAAAAGTAATATTCCTAAACATGTTTATGTAGAATATGTATGTTTAACTACTACAAACCATCATTCCTTCAATAATTTTAAT
This sequence comes from Pseudotsuga menziesii, assembly GCA_001517045.1. Lineage (NCBI taxonomy): Eukaryota > Viridiplantae > Streptophyta > Pinopsida > Pinales > Pinaceae > Pseudotsuga > Pseudotsuga menziesii. Next base: position 358,046 of record LPNX010632325.1, read on the forward strand.
TCTACTATATTATTTAATTTTCATATCAATAGAAAAATGATTTAATGCAGTCATTTGACATTTCTAGGAAGATTATGAAAATCCTAAAGGATGAACGAGGTGATATGTGAAAGGTGCTAGTATGTGTGTCCAAAAATATGTACAAGGAGATGGTCAAGGAAATAAACATAATTGCATCACAAGAGGAGCCATCTCAACAACAACGTGCTTCAAATGTATGAAATCATTGATTCTTAGGATTATGTAAATCTAATTAATTAATTCAACATTTAATATTCATTTTCAATTGTTTTGTTAATGCAGAAAAGAAAACAAAATGGAACCCAAACAACACACAAGATAGGACGACAAGGAAGAAAGGAGTCGATAGCAAAGTTTGTGAGTATTTGTGATTTTCTTATAAGAAATTAGGATTTCATAGTGGTTTTGATTTCTATATTTGATTTTTTTTGTTTTCACTTCCAATCCTTTCATGTCTTCAAGCAGGTGTTAACATACAAAGATGAACCAACAAAAAAATTAATTGAAATTGGGTTAAGAAAGGGTTGTGAGTATATGTTGGTGTATAAAAAATTTAATTGTGGATTTTATAAGTATCTGTATTGTTTTTGTTTCATTTTATAATTAATAAAACAACACAAATCCTTTATATTAGATCTATGATTTGTGACGAGGATTAAAAATTGCAAGAAACAAAGTATGAAGTGGAGCCAACATAAGACTTACTGATGGATGGCATGAAATATGGTTTTGAAAGAATGTGTATCACTCATGACTCAATTATTATGATGCAGATACATCGCTTTTCAATTTACATTCATGTATACTATCTATTTTATTTTTTTATTATTCCTAGCAATGTAGATATACTTAGTGCACTTTATTTTTATGTTTGTATATGGAAGCTAAAGAAGATGAAAACACTCGCGTCAATGAAAAAAATAATCAACCAAATAACCCAATTGATGCAAGTGGCTCAAGTATCGATAACAGTTCAAGTGAAGAATGATGATCCATATTTAATTTTGATGCTAATGCAAGTTGTTGTAGCTTGCTATATATTTTGAAATAATTGTTTGTGAAAATCAGACATTTTGTATAATAATTTACTAGACATACTCTCCGAATTAAAAAATAATGGATTACCAATAAGTGTGACAATTATGTGCATGTTGACGTTCTGATTATTCTTATCTCTATGTTGTCTTATTTTGTATGACAAAGGTACAGTGTTATTGATGTATACTAAAATAAACATTTTTATTCAATTGCATTATTCAATGTTATTGTCAAATGTTACATGTGAAACAATACATTGTTAATTAAATGTATGTATGATTAAATATTACAATAGATGTTTGCATCTATGATATAAGAAATTAATCCAAACAACCTAATAATTAAAGTTGAAATTACTAATACGATAAAAAAATATTTCAATTTCAAATAAATAATGTAATTAAAAAAATAAAAAAATATAATATATTTTTCACTACAATGTTAGTAGCCATTGTTCAAAGAATCATATGTAGTGATTTGATAATTAATGTTGCTTTGGTGCATCTGACCAAAACACTATTAAAACTCACAAAAACAATAATTAAAATCTATATATTTGGGTGCAATGTTAGTAACCACTATTCGAAGAATCGTATGAGGTGATTTTGGTAATAAATGATGCATCAGTGTGTCTACCATAATTAGGCATACTGGTGTGTCTACCCTAAATAGGTGCACTTGGACCATATTTTGACTTAGATGATCCACTCAGCAGTTGACATGTTGTCGGAATTCGACAAAGTTTAGCACTTAGAATCCAACATTCAACACTTCGACAGGTTCAATATCGGCTTTGACAAGTTTGAACCTCAACACAACCGACTTAGACAACCTCAACAAGTTTCACGCTCAACATACAACATCTCGACATGCCTTGTCGGCATCGATGACCCTCGAACATTGACATATTGTCTCTTTGTCTTCCAGTCGTCTGTGATAGTTGAACTTCTGAACCGTTATAACTTCTTTTGTAATTGAATGTAACCGGTAGTCATCCAAGCGTCTCAAAATTCTATATAAACATGTGCACTATTGTAATATACACAAATCAACCTTCATGGAGAAGAAATAGTAATAGAAATTGTTTCGAATTCTTGTATATTGTTTGTGCGCCTACTTTCTGTCTATATAGTGTATTTCCTGCTTTATCTATTATTTTTATGCTTCCACCATAATAGTGCTTGAATTCTTCAGTCGAACTGTTGTCCCTAGGGTGCACCTAGGAATGACTTGGATCATCAGAGATAACCATGGCGTTTACAAGATCTCTAAAGGAATCCAAGCAAACAAAAAACAGTGAAGGCAAGTGAAGTTCAAGCTTGAATGAGTCACTACTAGTGAAGTCAAGCTCCTACTCCTAAGATGTAGGCATCAAACTCATAAAAAATCCTTCCTACTTCCTCTACTTGATTTTAAAAGTCACCCCTCTTAGGTAAAATTATGGAACCTCTTCCTTGCTACAACAGTGTATATTTAAAGTTTTGTTGAGGAGTTAGTTAGGTTTAGTCAAGGAGATGGTGGTTCCAAAAGAAAAATGAACCCAAGATAGACTCCAATTAACTGTAGTAGAGATTTCGTACTTCTTATGACTAGAGAAATCCATGAAGATTTCAATGAAACTTCATTTGGTTAACCGTTCCGTTTTTAGTCTTCCGTATTTCATGAATGGTTGGCTTGGAATGTGGTTGGGCATAAATTTTAATACCAATGAATAATGAATGCATTGCCTCTTAATCTGCAACTCTCTTAACCATATCAATTGATTATCACCATACTATTATTATGACGTGAGCATCAATTTGTGTCATCCATTGTAAAAAGAATGAATAATCACAACTCCTTCGGCATATTCATGGAAAATATGCTCACGCTAATTTAAAGGAAACTTCGCTGACGAAAAATATGCTCACGCTAATTTAGCTTTGAAGGAGAATATTAAAAAATAGTTGTTTCTGATATGCATTCTTTACTGTTTATTTCACATTCCTGGTCGATCTAGCACGTACACATCCCTCCATCGCTTCTATGATATACAACCTAATTTTGAATTTCCATTCGTAGGAACAATAAGAAAACATATTCTTTACAAATGATTTTGAATGCGTGTTGGTACCTACTAAGTTGCCGAGCTGTAAGAGGGTTAACTCTACAAGCACATTTACCGACCATATGACATCATGACAATTAATCTAAAAGGGTTGGTGATTCTAGTTTAAATAACTCCACGTAATTCCTCTATTTTAATGTTCAAAGAGAAATATTGTTTACAACATAAGGTAATATCCCCATTTTTGACTCTTAGAATGCATTGGCTTGATAGGTAAATATTGTGCATATGCGATGTATGATTCATAGTGTGGATCTCAAGGAAAACCCCCACTAGTGAATACTCGGTTTTTAAAAGAAAAGTATTTTATACTTTCTAATTAATGTACTAGTAATCCATGGAAAATTGTAAGAGCATGCAAATATGTATAACGCAAAAAAAAGTCCAAAACCTGGCTATGTGAAGCAACTGAAATGAGAGGGTTGTGTGTATCCACTAGGGAGAGGTGAGGGGTTGTGGGATTGAATCCATTGTTTTCAAGTGTCATCTTGAGGACCCATCTTGACTAGTTATGCTGATATTTAATTATGTTGTAAGAAGGTAGTTGGGAAATCAACTCATGAATTAATGGAGAATGGGAAAAATGAAAAAATCATATGGTTGAATATGGATCAGTTTACTTGAACCAAAAGTTAATTCCATTCATGGGAATTCATTCTCATCATCCCCATTCGATAGTGAAAGAACTGAACATCAATTCTCCGCTTGTTATGCATTCCCAATAGTGAAAAATAGAAAAAAACGTAACCATAAATTAAGTTGTATTTTAGAGTGTCTAGACTACCTAAAAATTCATGTCAATGACAAAATCCAATGGGGAACCCATATATATAAACCCTAGGGTAAATTGAGAGTGTGAACATCCAAAGAATTCATGGGAAAACCTAGATTTGTAAGCCTAAAAATTACATTTCATGGCTGAGAGTCACATGGATATAATTCAAAAAAATATAAGAGTGGATGGGATTGAGAGAGAGATCATAGGTTGGAATTTCTTGATAAAACCAATGAAGGAAAGACTCTTTGAATATTTAGTATCTTGGACCTTTCTATGCCCACCTTGAATAGCACTAGAGGGAAGGGGCGTTTGAGGGACTTTGTGGTAGAGAAGGGGACCTTCCTTGTGTTGGGTGTGGTAGGTATTGTGGCTTCCAAGGATGGTTGAGATTAATTATTATGACTGTACCTATGTGGTTGAGCTCATTGGATTATGATTCTCCTTCCCTATCTCCCTGCATGATTGACAAACCTAGCTATGTGCTGGTTTAGCGTGAGTGATTGTGCCCATGGTTGTGAGTGAACCTCAGTAGTTCCCCCTTAGTGGATACATATCCCAGCGCGAGGGTGTTTTCTCGACTGAAATACTATAGGATGGAAATAGACCTATAGTTGGGTGGAACGTTGCTCTCCCATAGCTAGTTGCTTGGACAATTTCAATTAAAATATAAGTGCTTACGATGTTCTTTAAATATCCCTAAATTCTGTGTTAGGAATGTCTTTTTATTCATGTCGAATTGAATGAGATGGCCAACATCAATTGTTTAGTAGGAGGTCTGTGCATAGCATGAGAATGAGAATATTTCTTTGTGTGAATGTTTTATTATTGTTTCTGTGATTAAAAAGTTGGTGTGTGCATGTTTTGCTTGGGTTGATAGAAGTTAATTCTGTTATGTATTTTAATGCATTGCATGCATTTAAATGGTTATGAATTTTATAATATGGTCATGGGACAAAATTTAACACCCCATAAATCGTTCATATTCCCCCTGTTGGTTGGATTGACTGGAAACATGACACACTAACGTAATCTTGGAGTAGTTCTATGGTTCAATAACAATTCAAATACAAGCATCATGAATATATTTGCATTTGACAACTGTATCAACCATGATTGCAAGGACTAGAAATAACTGATATGAAACACAATGAGAATACATCAACCATGCACCTCTTACTTAGGATAAAGTAAGTGTGAAATTGATTCTCATCTAGTCAACATTCTCACTCGAACATGACCACATCCATCTTTGTACATTTTTGTTGATTCTTGTACGGTAACCTCTATGATCATTCTCAAACAAGTTGACTATTTCAACATGCGTATCAGGCCATAAGTTGTATCATGGGTTCATTTATTTGATGTTCTAATACCTCACATGATTAATTTAATGAATTCAATTAAATATCTTGCAACGCAAAATATTGTGTGTTGTCATACTCGGTTGCATCTGATAACTACTCATTTCCGTTAGATTTTCCATACAAAGAAGGTTTAACAGGTGGCCATTCATTTCCATTTATTGAACGTGTTTCTGCTAGAAATTGTTCCTAGAATACAAAAGGAACAAGCCAGTACAATCTCAAAACAAAAAGCAAAATGGAATTGGTTTTTTGTAAATTTTGGTTTGAAAGTTCATCAACAAGAAGGTAAATAATCAGCACACTAACACAAGAACTAAATCATGAAAATGCATGAAGGAATGAGATGTAAACACCATAAAATATGAATATAAATCATGAACATTTTAAACATGGTATGAGTTATGTCCACAACACATGAGCATTTGCATGAATAAAACCATTAAACAAGAAATGAAGTCATAAATTGTGTGGTCAAATAGGCCATAAACAAAAATCCACATAAAAGATAAACTGGCTTATGTATATATACATAGCAGTCTCAGTATTCAACACTTACATGAGAGTTATGAGCATTAGCTTCAACATCCATCCAGCTCTAAAGCCCCTTCCTGAAAAAAAATTGAACCCTTCCCCCATAAAATTTCCTACTTTTATTGTTTTCTAACTAAAGTAGTTCCATAACTATCATAACTATATTTTAGGTCACTCGAATAGTTACAAAAAATAGTTATATGTTAAATATAACAAAAATTTAATATAACAAACTGAAATACTTGATAGCTAGCCACTAGATGGAATTCATAACTTCTTAGCTGCTTCTGCCAACATAGCGATCCCCTCCAATGCATGAGACTGTTTCTTGCTTCATTCCTGCTCCATTTCCGGACTTCCAATTCTGTTCAATAATATTTCATTCTATTTACTTAACTTCTGAACCTACTGGGTTAAATCTTTAGCCTGATTCTGGATTTGTCTTTTTCTCTTTAATGCTTCCTTCGAGACAACTATCAGTTCTTGATAGTGTGCATTAATGTATTCGAGGTCTTGTCTCAATCTCCTATTGGTCATTACCAACTTGTCATTAGTTTCATTAAGAAACTCAATTTGTCACTTATGTTGCTGCAAGGTTTTCCTAAGGTTTTCAATTTCTGAGTCCATGTGCACCTCTACATGCATTATTGACTCTTGGTTTGACAACCATGGGATATCAAGTTTCTTAAAAATCAAATCATCTTCCTGTTTATGTTTCATTGCTTCTTGTACTAAAGAAACTCCTGCAGCTATATGTTGTTCAGCAATGACAATAGTCTTCCCTTCTAAAGCCTTATAATGTCCTCCTTGAACTAGTTCTAATGAAACTAAATGATCCTCTTGAATATAATGTTGATGAGAGCTTGAATCCTCTTCATTCTCCATATTTTCTTCACTGGAAGAATATTCAATGACTGTAACCCTCTCATTTTGCATTTTAGGATTTAAAATTCGCTTCATATTCAATCTGATTTTATTGGTAGATCTGGTCTTTGGCCTACACTTCGATTCTCCCATCTGCAGAAGATATTTCTTCTGACTTTTAACCTCTAGGACTTGTAAATATTTACCCTTCAAATCAGCTGCAACATAAACTTTGGTTGATCTTTCTTGTACACATGTAGAACTTTGCTTCCCTTATGTTGAAGCAATATTCTCATTAGGATTTAAATTAGATGTCTTCTCCACTTTTCCTTCCTCTAAAACATGATCTTGCTCCTCATCTAATGCTTTTATTTCATCCTCATCAACAGACTCTTTGAATCCTTGACATGAGCTATTTTCCTGAGTGTTATCCTGCATTAAGTCTTCAACCATCTCTTTTTTAAACCTTTTAACAAAACCAAACTACTTATCAATCAATATTTTCTTCACTTGGTCATCTTGTTCATTAGTAAAACCTGACCAGAATAAGAAATGGTCCCAACTCCTGTTCTTCTTTTGCAAGAATGTACATATAATCAACTTAATCAAGCCATGGTGAAACACTAACTGGTTCGTATGATCAAAATGCGCGTCAACTCTATTTGACATCTTCTGAAGACTTTTTAAAAGAAAGAAGGGAAAATTCATCTTGGACTGCTGATTTAAATGCTGCAGAAATCTAACATGGTATTTAAATACTAATGCAAATATACCATCGCATGTAATATAGTTTTAAACAATACGAATGGCTTCCTTCCACTCTGGCTTAAATTTTTCTAATGAAAATCCTTTTCCCAAATCTAGGGCTTCATTCCCTGGTAGCAAGAAATCATTAGGATCTAAATTGAAACAGATTTTTTTAAACCAGGCTTCTCCATAAGTTGGGACACTTATGGCTTTAGCAATTAAATCTTCTGTTAGCACGAAATTGAGAGTACTAAATGTCACAGTCTCGTTGATGAAATTCTGGGCAAAAATATGGGAAACCTCAAGATTGAAACCATCAATCCTCTCAAAGAAATTAAACCACCCTATTGTTCTGAATAGCTTTGCACATTCTGGAAACTTAATAGCCCAACTTGTGTCTGTAGGCTCGTACCTATTAATTTTCCCACTCTTTCCCATATTATTTTATGTATCTTAACTTGTGTAGTTCTTTAGGAAAATTCAAAGATTGCAATCTATGTCTCTACAACAATAAAACTCAGAACCAAAATCTTAACAGTTGAAAACCGAACCTAAAAATAGTGACAGCTGAAAACCCCGATTTTGTGAATGATATTCTCACAATTCCATACATCTGTCATGATTAAGGAGTCATGCTATGTACATGTGCCATAATGTCTTCAATAGGTGTCTATAATGTTTCCATTATCCTTGACTGCAATGACCACGATAATCCACCACTCTTTTCAATAATTCAGGATTCCTACAACACTTTATGGTATAGATCTTGAACTCTGCACTACAGGAATATCCTCATGACATTTTTGGCAAAAGGCTTGAAACAAGGGTTAGAACTTAGATATATATCATGAATTAAAAATCATTTTCTGACTTTGAGAGAGTATAATACTTAATAAGCCATTAAAAGAGAAATAATACACAAAAGAAATGGCTTAAAGTAAACTATAAGTTATGAAACCCAAAAGCATGCATTTAAACTATTAAAACTTAAAACAACTCAAAATGAAAAGTAAATAAGACATTAAACCTTAGAAAAACAAGACACAAAGACTAAGAACAATTTCAGTCATAACAGAATGCCTAGCAATAACAAGTCCATACTCCTTTAATTATTTCCAAGGGCAACTCACTTTGCTTTTTATATTCCTCACTTTCATGGGGAATCATAAACCTGTTTGTTTAGGAGATGTACCTCACATATGCTTTATAGATATCCAATATGCTCTCACATCGAATTTCATATTAAATCCAATAGCACTTTATTTCCTTCTTAGTGTTCACAAAATGAGCAAAATTTAAACTTTCTGGATTGTAAAATCTATCTTTCAAAGTTTGATTAATAGAATTCCATGCTATATACTTTAAGTTAGTGATTTCCTTTAGATAGATCTTTATTAATAAGCTCAATTGTATTAGTGAGCTCTCGAAAAAACATAGTAGCATAATTTGAGTATAAATACAGATATAAATACAATTTGATAGAGAAAAAATATGTAAAAAAAAACCTAATACAAAAAAGAAGTAACAAAAAAATCTAGTACAGAAAAAATATGTTAGTAGGTTGCTCATAAATTAAAAACATTATTTTTAAATTTAAAAAAAATTAAAAATATAGATAAACTATTCAATATTATCATGTAGAATTTATTCCTCATTATATATGTTTTATAATAATTTTTTCTCTATAAAAATTAAAAATATCAACATTGAATATTTAACTTTTAAATTTACTAATAAAAAGTTTCTTCGTATTTATATTTTTTATTTAAATATTATAAAATTATTCTTTTCTAAACTATCATCATTATAATTATGTTCAACTTGCATTTTTTTATTTTGTCCCCCTTTTTTAATCCTTCCTTATTCTATCCATTGAAGGAACCAAGGTACTGAAGGCAATTTATGACACCTAGCTTCCGACCAGCAAACGACCTCCCCAATTTCTGAAAAGAGAGGTTCCACAGCCCTTCAATCATCTCATAATCGACAAACAAGCAGGGACATATTCATCAGACTCGAACAAACGACCTCTGCGTTCTCTTTCATTTTGTCTGTCGTTTCAAACAAACGAAGAAACAACATTCTCAGCAACAACGTTGACACTAGAATCAATAGAAAATTCATTATCCAACGTATTCCCTCTGAATTATGTTACTATGGTAGAAACAATACTTTCTTGAGGTTTCTTCTCAAATTCCTTGATAAGAATTAAACACTTGAGGGAATTTCCATGAGGGAATTTCCATATCTCTTTACAAGATTTCCAAAATAGAGTCTTGTTTCCTAATAGGTTAGATATTTCATGTGTAGTGGAGTCTTGTTTCATATTTCATTTGTAATATAATATTAGGCTTTAAATTTATGCATGAACTTTCCTTGTTCTAGCATAAATTCTTGAATTATTGTCAATGAGTATCAAGATAAAATACTCACTAGAAATAAGAAGTATAACCCTCTCTCATCTCCTTTCAAAGCTCCACATAACACGATTTGTGTAGCTGAAAGAGAAGTCCTTTGTAAAACACACAGTACATAAAAACTAGTTGTAACATTCTTTATTTTTGGAACAAATCTATGCTTTCCATCTATAAACATGTAGAATTGAGTGTTGATTGTCTGATAGTAAATAACTTCATTAACATTCTCCAGATTCTCTAACTGATGGAAAACCCAAGTGAACATCAAGTCAATTAGAGACCTAGGCTAGGTTTGTGTACTTTCACAAATGATAGGTGAGAAAAACAAGTGTAATACTATGTTGTTTTGGAGGAGGGGAATCCTAGAAACACTCTGCCGACTAGTACCATTCATGGAAAAACATGTCAACAACAAGCGTTGCATTATAGTTTTTTTTGTTTTTTTAGGCAGTAAATTTGAGTCATGTTACATATGGTATCATAGATGAGGTTGCAACAATTAGGATTCGATGGGAAATTCAACAAAATTTCTACAAAATAGTTAAACTGAAAAGGTAAAACTTTTTATCTTGTCACAAAATGATACAAATACATTCATAAAACAATAATTCAGAAAGAATAATTCTAGACATGGAGGAAGATACATATCAAAATACACTAGAGGCCAACATAGTCATATATCTTAGTGCAAATAGTGTACAAAGCACACCCTCATAGGTGTTATAGACCATGAGAAGTTTGATTACATAGATAAGGAACTATAAAACCGATAATGAAAAGTTCCTAAAACCACATGAAGAGAAACAAAAAATAAATGAAGTGCTAATATAAAATATGTCCAGTATAAAAAGAGAGAAGGATCATACCAATCATGAAACATAAATGAAACAAAATTTTGATCTACAACTTGGTAATCATTAGAAGAATAATTTGGATAATTCTTCCAATAAGAGAGAAACAAAAGATGATCATAAATGAGACACAATAAGGCCAAAAATTGAGAGAAAGATATAGTTGGTGAATTCAAGAAAATATTATCGCCTACATTTGATGGAGAATCCACAACAAGAGATAAGGAAGAAGCATGGATTCTGGGAATGGACAAGTATTTTCAACTGTATAATTAATCTAGTAACATGAAGGTGATAATGTCCATCTATAACTTAAATGGGAAAGCTAGCATTTGGTGGCAATATCTAAAATTGGTGAAAGGACTTAAAGAGAAACCAATGGAGTAGAAAACATTCAAGATATTTTTCAAGCAACAATACTTATCAGAGGGAAAAACAAATGAATTTTATGAATTAAGACTTGGAACCATGTCAATGGACGACATGATAAATAAATTACTAGAACTCTTCTCATATTTTCTATACATCAAGGAAGAAACAATAAATATATATTAATTCTTAACTTTTCTTCCCCGAGCCTATTAGGAAATGATAGAATTTGATGATCCCAAGACCTTAGAGGAATCCATGAGGAAGGAAAGGCTATGTTATGACCAATATAAACAATGAAATGAATTTCCTAAAGTATGGAAGGACACAAGAAACAAAAAATATAACCAAAGACAAAAATGTTTCAAACCACCACCTTTCAAAAATATAAACAAGGGATTTAAAGTAAATGGATTCAATAGGAATCCCAACCAACCAACATCAAATGGTACAAAACTAGATAATTTCTATAATAAGAGGACTAATGATGCAGTCATAGAACCGATAAAGTGTTGGGGGTGTGGCGAACCACTCATGTTCCAAAAATGTCCAAATCAGAACATAAATGCCAAAACAATTGATAACCAGTAGGAAGCAACAAAGGTGGGTGGCATAGGTAGAAGTGTAAATAGAATTAGTGTTTCCCTTGACAATTGGAAATATGATCATCATTATTCCATAGTGGAAGTCAAAGGTAAAGTTTGTAATAAAAAAATTTCCATTTTAATTGATCCAAGATCTAGCTTGACCTATGTTGCACCTAATATTGTTGAAAAGTGTAAGTTACATAGAACTAAACATGACTAGTCTTGGTTAGTACATTTATCCATAGGAATCAAAATGAAACTAACCAAAGTAGAGGTAACTTGTCCCACGGAAATGAATGGGATGGATAATAAAGTAAACTTGAATATATTTCCTCTAGGATAATATGATATATTAATTATAGGCATGGAATAGTTAGAGGTTCACTATGTAATATTAAATTGCTAAAGCAAGAATTTTGAGTGCTTCGATGATAACCTCCATCCTAGAACACTTCAATGAATTCCAAGGGCAATGACAGTGAGGCAGATATCAACATTACAATTGAAGAAATGTGTTAGGAAGGGTTGCAAACTAAATGCAATCTAGATACTATATGATTCCGAGGAAGGTAACAAATAATTTACTTATGGTTATCTAGTCTTAAGGGAGTATAGGGATGTCTATCCCAAGGAAATACATGGTTTTCCATGAAAAATAGATATAGACTTCACCATTGATTTGGTGTTGGGATCAACACCAATCCCAAAATCCCTTACAAATGGGAATTCTAGAATTGAGTAAATTAAAGATGCAACTCTAGAAAATGTTGTATAATAATTATATAAGACAAATCATGTCCCTGTGTGGAGCATAAATACTATTTTTCAAGAAGAAAGATGGTACTTTTAGACTCTACATTGATTACATGCAACTAAACAAGATGTCGATTAAGAATTAACACCTTCTACCAAGGATAAATGATCTATTTGAGCAATTCAGAGGGCCCAAAGTATTTTAAAAGATATATTTAAGATCTAGTTATCACCAAGTAATAATAAATGATGAGGACATATAGAGAGCAACTTTTAGAACTAGATATGTGAATTATGAGTTTGTACTGATCCCTTTTTGTCTCACCAATGCCCCAACAACAGTTATGTGCCTCATGAACATCATATTTAGCAAGTACTTGGATAAGCTCATTTTAGTATTTATTAATGAAATCCTTATCTACTCAAAGGATGAATAACATTTAAAATTGGTCTTACATGTACTTAGTGAGAATCATCTATATGCCAAATTCAAAAGTAGGTGCAGTATCTAGCACTAGTACAAAATAAGAGATAAGTTACCAAGTAACTAAAAAAGTTATTCACCATAGTTTTTTCAAAGGATAAACGACCAAAATTGAGCAATTTTAAATGAGCCAATAAAAAATGACTAATATACACGACTAATTTAATCACAGGATAAAATACATGACTATATAACAAGTGACTAAAATAAAAATTACTTATGTTATGTAAATGACTATTTAATCACAAGAATACAAATATCGGACTAACTAATAATGACTAAAAATATGAATTAGTCATTTATGCTAGTCATTTTTAGTTTTGTCTCCTTGGTAATGAAAAATTACTATTTTGACAACGAATTTGTATAATTTACTAAATTTTAACACTATAGATGGATTCAGTCTCTGAATCCATTTGTAGTTTTAAAATTTAGTAAATTGTAACATTGTAGATGGATTTAGAGACATGATTGATGTTAATTATGTCACTCGACAATCTAAAATTGTAATGTTAACAATGAGTTGTTACGATTTACTAAATTTTAACATTGTAGATGGATTTAGAGACCCCTTTATAGGAGTCCCTAAATCCATCCGCAGTGTCAAAATTTAGTAAAATGTAACACTGTATACGGATTCATGACTTGGGACTCCCTATGTCACTCGACATCATTTTCTTGTTTCAAGACATCAAGTGGGGTTCCTACATAACCTCCAAATATTGGTGGATGTGTTCGATGGACTAAATCCACTTCTCTAAGTGAAATATTGTTTTCAACATGTGCACTAAAAAATATGGAATCAATTCACATGAACTCAATCATGGCCATGCTATGTTGACCAATATTGCCATAGTCATTTCAATTGATCATTAAAATATGTACTAAAAACATATAATATATAAAACATTATTATATATAATTGTTATATTATTACAAAACATATATTATAGTATTACATAATACCATATTAAAAACATACAATACAATAACACAACAACACAACAGTATACCATATAATAAGCCATCCATATTACCATATAACATTACAATTCATACTAACCAAACATATATATATATATATTTGCATACACATATTAAAATATATATATATATATAAACCAATACACATATATAAAAAAAAAAAATTATAGTGTAATGTTAACAAAACAATATGAAACATAATCTAATTCATACATCGTTTAATTAAAAAAACTAAAACCCATTTAAATATGGTGGCTCCGACATGGGGTGGTTCTGTGGGTTTGATAGGCCATTACTTCTGAATGGGGTCTGAAATTGTTTTGGTGCATTTATTAACTTACTAAATCATCGTCGGCTGGAAGTTGCGGTGGTGTTGATTGAAATATTTTGGGGCTTGAAAATTCACAGTATAATTGCACATTTGAAAGAACTTGTAGGCTCTTGAAGAGGCAATGTTGGAGTTCAAATCCGATACTTCCCATCCAACTGATACAAATTCTAAAGTTAGTAAATGCCATTCTTTTATAATATTTTTTTTTATAAATTTATATATGATGACAAAAATAAGGCTCGTTACATAGACCCTATTTCCTGTAAGTACATCTATGTTGCGATTTTGCAACTCAGATGCGTTTGATCTGGAACTATTTTTTTTCCAAAAGCAGTATGAATATAGAGTGCTCTTAGAGAGCATGATAGCTGGAAAGTAATATATTATATATTTTTAGCTACCATATAATTCAATTAATCACTATATTCAAAACTAGTTGTTCCATTAATTACTTATTATATAATGAAGGTAGCATCATTGTAAAAAATTTATATACCTAGAAACTTTGTTATTTTTAACTATATACATGAATCTTTTGTGTGCTTGAAAATATTTCTATAGCTCCTTTAGAAATGTCAATTTCCATAGGAATATTTCCAAATGTGTTATGTTATATTCTCTACTCTGTTACACCTACTACATATCAGATACTCCTTTTTTGTTGTTTCGAAAAATCAATGATAAGATGACCAAGGCACTTCCTCAAATAAATATACTAGAAACAAATTTTCATTTCAATTGCTCAGTTTTTTTCGTTTGTGGAAATTATTATCATCTTTAATATAATTTTATTCACTTTCCAACTGCATATCCATGGGGTGCATGCTATCATTTCTTGCTAGGGAACAACACCATGATGACAAAATGACTTTATGGTGAAACCGAGATGAACTTGATGACATCCTTTTTGGATCAAATTAAATGCAATTCTCTTTAGACTTGGTTCCTTCCATGCATAAGCAAATCCATGGTGAGGCACACAATCATTTTAGTAATGAATGTCATGCATTGACAATCTTGTTTGAATTGCTTATCTGCCTCACAATCCTAGTCTTTCTTGGGCTTAAGAAGCTTGTCAAGTTTTTTTGTCATTAGTGCCATGGTAATTACAAAGAAAAATCGAAATCAAATGTTTGGTTAGTAAGAACAGACTTGGAAACTAAGCTTGAATGGCTCAATTGTATATGAATCTAGGAATAATATGTTAGGATCTGGTTAGTTAGATCTTTAGTTGTTAGATCTTGTTGGATGGATTGGTTGAACCTTTGGCTTGTGGAAAGCATTAAATTATAGCAAGAATTGGATTTAATATCTTTGTAGTCAGACTACCAAAATAATATTGATCAATGGGTTGAGATATTACCATAGTAGTTGAAGAAATATCCTATTAAGGTTTGAATAGCTAGTATAATTTATAATATTGCTCACTGTGTATTATCATAGGTGGTGTTTATTCCTCATCTTTTGTTTCCTTTACCATATGATTGCGGTGACAAGTCTTGGATGATTTTTATTTCATTTCATGCATTTGTGATTGGGTTGTTGTAACTTCATAGTACATATTATACAAAATTATAACACGAAAGACATTATCCAATTTACTCCTTGAAATCTCATTCCAATATGGGTTAGCATAAGCCTTAGAAATAACCTTGTTTTATGCCTTAGATAGGTATAATATATTGCTTCTATCCATAAATCATGTTCCCTAGCTAGGTATAATTTGAGCTCACACCATGCTTTGGTTGTAGCTGGCAATTAGTACCGAACCGATCTTTTATTTTGGTATCCTTTATGTAAGATATTGTGTATAAGTTTGAATGACAGTTCAAACCTCGATGGATTTTAGGCAAGTTATTTTAGAGCATTCAATCTACTCTTTTATAGGTTGTGGCCTAAATCATGGTTAATATGCAATACACTCAGCCTTGAGTACAAAATATTTTTTATATACCATGTTTCTAGTGGGAGTTGAAGCAAATATAAGAAATGAGAAATTATAATTTCTTAGGTTGTGGCCTAAATCATGGTTAATATGCAATACACTCAGCCTTGAGTACAAAATATTTTTTATATAACATGTTTCTAGTGGAAGTTGAAGCAAATATAAGAAATGAGAAATTATAATTTGTTCACTTGTAGCTAATTATATTCTAGAATTATAGTAAATATATAGAAATGAGAGTGACAATATGCATGCACTTCATAACAAACTTCTGAAATTTGCAACACCAAATTGGTTAGGAAGTTGAATAATTTCATTTTTTCCTAGTAGTTGGTCATCACTTATGTCTCAATACATGTATTTATTTTGGTAATGATAGGATTTGTTTACATAAAGATATACAACATGCACACTTAATAAAAATACGGGGAAGTTGAGAACACCAAATTAGTTTAGTGGAGGTTGTATAATTCCATTTTCTTTTAGCAGTTGGATCAACATTAATTCTGGATCAATGGTTTCTAGTGTATATTTAATTGTGAAAAAGTTTTGTTTCTTACATTTCTATTGCCTTTAGGACCTCTTCCAAAGACTCTTTTTGCAAGTAGAATATTTTATTCTATTTGAACTTTGCGTTTGTGTCTCCGTTAGAAAAACTGCTCATATGGATATAAAATGCAAGATACAACATTAATCTTGAGTCAAAGTCATCTTTTATGACACATGCAATATATAATAGCATATTATGTTAATGGTTGTCTAGAAAAATATACTAAATAGCTTCATGGAAGTCATTAGACATAATAAATATGTCTCACATAAAGTAACATATTGAACAATTACATAAGACGCTATCCTATAAATGGAAATCCAAATTTTTGTTGCAAACATTGACATAATTCAAATTAGACCTAACCAAACGTGCCTTCTACGTCAATAATCACATGACTTTCATAAGAACTAATGATGTGTGCCAATCCAAATTCAGAAACTAATAATAATTTCCACAAATTGAAATAAAATGTTTGGTCAATAAGAACAATCTTAAAAACTAAGATTGATTGGCTCAATCATATGTGAATTTGTGAATAATATGTTAGGATTCAATTAATTGCTAGATCTTGTGGGATGGATTGGTTGATCTTTTGGATTGTGGAAAGCATTGAAGTGTAGCATGAAGTGGATTTAATACCTTTGTAGTAATTCTACCAAAAGAAGCTCGACGAGTGGGTTGAGATATTTCCATAGTAGTTATGTGTATATCATTTTAAGGTTTGAATAGCTAGTATGGTGTGTTGTATGATCATTACCACTATCTAACTGATGCAGGAGCATCCAACTCGAAGTTCATTGAATTCTATATGTATTTTGATGGATTCCTGATTTTTCAATGATCTAAAAAGGCATGAACTCATCTTGCGTTCACTCTATACAAGTCTGCGGATAAATTCTCCAACTTCCCAACAATAGGGAAATTGACCCCGTCAGTGATCAATTTGACGATCTACAAAGAAATATCTCAGAGGAGATCGAACGATGGAGAAATATCGCAACAAAAATCGACAGTCATCATTTGTTGCGCATCTGGAGACAGATCAATGGCTGAGGATCAACCTGCAAGAATCAACGGTGCGGAAAGCTTCAGTTTGCGGAATCAAGGAAATATGGAAATTGTGATCCTGCATCCCACATCCCGCATCCCGCATACGGAATAGACCGCTATAGAAATGAAAGTTGCGGAAATAGATATCTGCAAAGCTGCATCTTGCATCCCGCATCTCGCAAGTTGTGGAAAGGAGAGTTGCGGAAGGAAATCTGCGGGGAATAGAATTTATAGAAGGACCTTTTCGCATCTCGCATCCCACATCCTGCAAGTTGCAAAAAGGAGAGTTGCGGAAGGAAATTCAACCTGTTAACAGAAGTCTTGGGTAGATTTGATCATTCATGCCATCACCAATCCGACAATCTAAGCCTCATAATGTAATATAGAATGCATTGAACTTAAAAACATACATAGATGTGTAAAACATAAAATATATATAGCGGAAGCAAACACATTCATTAAATCATTCAACATGTTCATCACAATTCATTAGAAAAAATACAGTTGCAGAGATTACACACAAGAAATACTTATCTTGAAAGAAGCTTGCCCTGCAACCAGCTACGTCGCTGCAACGTTCCACCCAACCATAGGCCAGTGTGCTCATCAATCTCTCAGCAGCATTGCCACCCCCGAGATGGGCATGATTCCCACAAGGAATAAGGAACAGTAGCAGGCTCACACATAGCCAAGGATACAACAAAACTTAGCCAAGCCAACACAGTTGGGTTTATCAGGCTGTAAACAAACAAGCCAATATATTGTTGGGTTTATCAGACTGCAGTCATTCAAGACAACATTCACATCAAGGGCCGACCAATCCAACTGATAGATGGGTTTATCAGGTTGTCCATCCAAGGATAATACACACAAGACCGAACACAACAAGACACAACCAATCCAACAGATGGGTTTATCAGGCTATTAACCAAGCCATCCTTCAAGTTGGATTTATCAAGCTTCTAAGGCAGTGGACAGGAAGAACTGCTAAGCTAGTGAGCTCATCCATAGAGCTAAGGACACCTTCACAAGACCTATCTGACCTGGCATCCACGTTTCCTACACAACCAACACACAGAAGTGTCCCCTTCTCTGCTCCACAGTCCCTCAGGCTACACCTTCCCTTCTAGTTCTCTTCAGGATGTGCATAGCAGACTCACCAGTCCCTCTTATCTTATTGTGAGGTTCCACACTAGGTTTATCAAGTAAATTATATGTCTCTTCCACTACTAAGTCTTGTATATAGTTTAGACCAAAAACAGGGTGCACATCACAACAAACCATAGGGAGACACAACAAATTAGGATTCATTTTGATACACAAAGTAACATGGTCTCATAACACTCTGCAGTTCAGGATAACACTGCAACATAGCAACCAGGGTCTTGGCAAAGGAAAAATACTTGCAGAAATACGTAGAAACACCTGCTAGCTCTCGCTGCGTCTGTAGGATCGGGAAGAATGACCAACGTGTGGGTGAATGATCGTGAAATGAACCACCCCCCGTGAATGAAGGATGGATGATCAAAATGCGCCCCCGTGGCTCCCCAAATGCGAGGCAAGATGAAAACATGAATGCATGAGGGAATGGACATACATTTTTGGGTGTTTTCTTGCCCATGAAGTCAAAACACATTTTTCAAGAATGGGTGCTCTGCCCAATTCGATTTGTTTCCCATACTCTTCCCATTCCCATGCAAAAACTACCTCAACCAAATTCTGGCAGAAGTAAATGATTGGGGAAAAAGACAAGAAATGGGTGGTTGATAGTTTTGATGGGTTTTCCTTTAACACTTGGATTTTTCCCAATGGATCAAGGTAAAAATTACCCCTCCCTATTCCTTGTGAAATTATGCCCCCATCTCTTTAATGTTGTGATGCATAGCTAGTTGCGATATTTTTATTAATTTGCATTTTCCATGATGTCTCAAACATATTGTGCCTGGCTAGCACATACACCATCAGCATCTATTTTAATCGCCGAAACATAAAACACTAAACCCATGGTGGGGCCTTTTCCTTGAGCTCCACACCATGATTTAATACAATTTTTACACCATATGCAATTCAATACCAGGAGGTCAAAACCAGGGTGTTACATTCCCCTCCCCCTTCAATAGCACTATCCTCAGTGCTTTGCAGAATTTAACAAAATGCTACACTGGCACCTCCCTTAGTGCTCTACAAATTTGAACAAAATGGATGTGCCAATCGCATGGAATCCTCCAGCTTCCATGTAGCCTCTTCAGAACTGCAATGCTTCTTTTGCACCATTATCTATCCAATGGCACAATCTAGAAATATTCCCAGTCCTTGCTTGCATGCATCAGCACATGCCACAAGATCTTTTCCTGGTCTTGGAGAATCCTTCTCCTTAGCTTGGAACATTTCCAGTGCTTTTGGAAACCAACAATACCTATGCTTAAGTAATGAGTCGATTCCCATGTCAGTATTCACATGATTTTCCAAAATCATTGATGAATCACATGCACATGTATATTGATATAAAATCAACAAAAAGTTGCCAAGTGAATGAAATACTCATCTACATAAGTAGCTTCTTTTGGTTCCATAGGTGTTCGATTGGGATTTATACAACCATGGCGCTCACAACAGTGCCCCACCCCACACCTAGGTGTGCATTAAAGGGTATCCAAATTTCTAGAAGCCTCGGATCACCTAAAAATATCTCTCAACTGAGGTCTGACAGCCCTGTTCTTGAGCCCAACACCTATTCGAGTGCTTCAATAGCAGTTCTGTTCAAGAGCTTGCACCTCCTCTAAGTGCTTACCAAGCTCAGGTGCTTCCCTTTCGAACACCACAATGAATTTAATTCATATGTCAGATTCATTCCTATAGGATGCAATCTATAACAAGATTTTAAAACCATGGCTGCATCATATGCTCATGTATATTTAAAGAAAATCAATAACAACAAAATTTTGATAAGTAAATGAAATACTTATCTTTATAGCATCTCCCAACCGAGATCTAGTCATCCTTGCTTCAGAGCCTAACATCGCCTTGGGTGCTCAGTGGTAGCTCTAGTTTATGGGCCTAGCACCTCTTCCAGTTCTCACCACTGTTTAGGCGCTTCCTTTCTAGACATCATAATACCTAGGGGTTATTATCTTCATGGAGCACCCACTCTCATGACATTCCCCTTGCGATGTGAATGTGTGTGAAAAGAAGTATAACCAGATGTCTTACACCCTGGGCATCCCCAATGATGCATACCAGTTCCTAGCTGGCAGGGGGGAGAAGCTCTGTACCCAAGTACATCCTTCCGAAGGAGCCATGTACTCCTTGTACATGTTTTCTTTGTCTCACCTGTGTTACATATAGACATGTAGTTTACATCATATGTCATCATAAAAAAATTTCAATCATAGGTTTCCAGACCTAATCCAAACTCATCCCTCCGAGAAGCCATGTACACCTAGTACAACCTTCCGAAGAGCAATGTACACCCAATACATATTTTCTTCATCTTACCTACATTACATACAATCATGCAGTTCATATGAGATGTCATCATAAACATTTCAGTTAGATTTTCAAACCTATTTCCAACACATCTCTCCAAGAAGCTATGTACACCCAGTACATCCTTCCAAGGAGCTATGTACACCCAGTACATCCTTCCAAGGAGTTATGTATCCCAAACACATCCTTTCGAGAAGTTATGTACTCCAAGGGCGTATTTCCATCATCTCACTTATGCTTCCTACAGAAAATCAGATTTTTTTGCAACCATGAGGTCATCCTAATATTGTCTAGCTTTTTGCAAGCGAGAGCACTCATCCCCTACTTACACATGCTGCCCAAAACCTGGACATCCACATACACCGTTCCATCTTGACACAATTTTAAATAAGACAAATAGTCATAGTTAGCACCAAGAACTTAAAACATCAAGTAATGTAAAAAAAGCATATCCATCATTAGCATGAATCAAAACCATCACAGGAGATCACAGTCTCCCATAATCAACAGAAAAACTTGCAATCTGAAGTTTCAAAATATGTTTTCCGTCATGAGATCCTTCTCATGGCACATGGTAGGTTCCTTCCCTAGGTTTCATTGGGCACAACCATATTGCTATGCACAGGTCATTCTACCTAAGTCTTCAGGAAGTCCTCATATTTATTCCCATACACACAAGGGTCATTTCTTCATGGAACTACAAGTTCACATGCAGGCGTCCTCAGCCTATATATGGGATTTAGTTTACCTGCAGAATCTTCTTTAGTGAGCTTCCTGCAATACCCTACAAGTCCCACAAAAGATATTACATCTGTCATCTTTCTTGGAGAAGGAAAACTCCTAATGGCCTCAACCCTTTCAGGGTCCATGGGTATTCCTTTATCTGAGATAATGTGACCCAAATAATGAATTATATCTTCATAGAAGTCATAGTTGCTCAACCTTGCATACAACTTATGCTTCTTGAGCAATTTCAAAGTCAGCCTCAAATGTTCCACATGTTCTTCCTCATTCTTAGAATAAGAATGGAATCAAGGAAAACAAGAACAAACCTGTCCAGATACTTACTGAAAACATTATTCATGAGGCACATGAATGTAGCTGGTGCATTTGTGAAATGAAATGATACCACTGCAACCTCATAATATCCATACCTTGCTTTGAATGATGTCTTATGAACATGTTCATCCTTGACTCTTACTTGATGGTCACCGGACCCCAAGTCAGTCTTGGAAAATACCTTTGACCCTCTCACTTGATCAAAGAGGTCATAGATCCTAGACAAAGGATACTTGTTCTTCACAGTGACCTTGTTCAATTTCCTGAACCAATACACCACCATATTGTATCATCTTTCTCTTCCTCAAACCAAACTAGTGCTCCCAACGGGGACACATTCGGCCTGACATACTTCTTTTCCCACAACTCTTGCAGCTACATCATCACCTCTAGCAAGTCTGGTGCACTCACCCTGTAGGGTATCTTGGACACTGGTGCTTTACCTGGCACAAGTTCAATTGTGAGATCAATGTCCCCCTTTTGAGGAAGCTCTAGAATTTCATCTGGAAAAACATTCATGAATTCCTACAACACATGACAACCCTCCAACCTAGGAGTATCATTCTCTACTACCTCCAAAACATGAGCTGCATACATTCTGCAAGATTTCCCACAGAACTTATTCAGCTATATTGCTGAATACTGCCTTCCAGAGATCACTTTTGGAAAGCCTTTCACAACCTTCTGGCTGCCTTCTTCATCCAAGCACTCAAAAGTATTGTGGTAACAATCAAGCTTTTTCTCTGTGCTTCTGACAAATCCATTCCAATGAGTATATCATAGGATCTAAGTGGAAGAAAATTCAGGTCTTCCCAAGTGACTAACCCATCCATGACCAATGGACAATTCATTACTGCCTCACTGATCTTCTTCTTGGTTCTAGTGGTTAGCTGGACTAACCATGATATTCTATGCTTTGACTTCTTCAAGGTGCATAGCTCAACAAGTCTAGGGGTGATATAGCTATGGGTCAATCTAGGGTCAATCAAAGTAGAAACAATATGTTCAACAATCTCACCCTCAACTTCCACCATAGTTGAGTTATGACCTTCTTGGTGGTCTTCTAATACTGGACAAATTTTAGGAATAATCCCTGCTTTTTGACCCATATTTTTAGCTTCTTGAGTGCTGGGGACTTGACCCTCATTCCTATTCGCAAGTGGACAATTCCTGCACAGATGGGGTCCTTCACATCCCCAACATTTGAGTGGTTTCTTTGGATTTTCCCTCATCACTTTGGCCGGCTCAATCACAGCTTGTGATGGCTGCCTTTGCTGCTTCAGGAGGTGATGAGGCTTAAAACCTTTCTTCCTTGGGTTAAGCTTCCCACTCTTCTCGTGAGAATTTATCTTGCTCCCTTCCATCTCTGTTAACTAATGCCCAGATTTTATCTACCTTTGGAGGTCTTCCAAACTCTGTAGCATGAATGAAGTCATCTGGTTTTTCTCTACCAAAGCCTTTACCAGCCCTTTTATTTTCTTCCTTGCAACCCTCCAACTCTACCCTTAGGATTCTTATGGTAGCTGCAGCATCTGGGGAACTCTCTCATTTCCTTTTCCCAATAGCTTCAGTTCCATGACCTTGGATATTTTAAGCTAGCCTTACATACCCTTCCCCATGTGGACAAATCCGACAAAAATGGGGTCCTCCACATCTCCAGCATTAGAGTGGCTTTTTTCCCTCTTGTGGGTGTCTTGGATTTTCCCCCATAACATCTCTCCCGTGTCCACGGGGATCCTGTGCATCATCCATGCTGTTAATTTTCTTGGCATTGATCTTCTTTAACCTCCTTGGTCGGACCAAGATCAACTCTTCAATCTACAATATGACTCAGCAAAATGTGTTAGCAACATCATTTGTTAGTCAATCTCAGAAATTCAAACATTTACTTACTAGTTGCTTCTTGCAAGCATGAACGGTCAATGTGCCTTTCATCGGGTTGGATAAGTTTAGAAATTATGCTAAATAACACTCTTTCTTGTTGTAGTTGTCTTTCTGCAACCAATTTCCTTGGCACATTTATACCAATTATGCAACTAGCAGCTCTGTCAAATCACAACCTAGGTGTTCTTTTCCATTTTTATCTATTCAACTTGGCCCATTTAGGCCCTAGTGCTACAACCTTTGCTTTGATACCACACTGTCACATCCCCTCTCATCCACCAGAGAGGGAACGTGATCATTACCACTATCTAACTGATGCAAGAGAATCCAGCTCGAAGTTCATTGATTCTATATGTATTTTGATGGATTCCCTATTTTTCAGAGATCTATAGAGGCATGAACTTATCTTGCGTTCACTCTATACAAGTATACGAATAAATTCTCCAACTTCCCAACAATAGAGAAATTGATCCTGTTAGTGATGAATTCGACGATCTACGAAGAATATATTAGAGGAGATCGAACGACGGAGAAAGATCGTGACAGAAATCGATAGTCATCATCTGTTCCACATTTGGAGACATATCAACTACTAAGGATCAAACCGTAAGAATCAATGGTGTGGAAATCTTGAGTTTGCGAAATTGAGGAAATATTGAAATTGCAATCCCGCGAAGCTGCATCCCTCGGAAATAGAGATCTGCGAAGCTGCATCCCTCATCTTGCAAGTTGTGGAAGGAAATATGTGGGGAACATAATTTACAGAAGGACGTTTTCGCATCCCGTATCCCGCAAGTTGCGGAAGGAAATTCAACCTGTTAATAGAAGTCTTGGGAAGATTTGATCATTCATGCCATCACCAATCCGACAATCTAAGTCCCATAATGTAATATAGAATGCATTGAACTTAAAAACATACATAGATGTGTAAAACATGCAATATATATAGCGGAAGCAAATACATTCATCAAAGCATTCAACATGTTCATCACAATTCATTAAACAAAATACAGTTGCAGAGATTACACATAAGGAATACTTATCTTGAAAGAAGCTTGTCCCACAACTAGCTACGTCGCTGTAACATTCCACCCAACCATAGTCCAGTGTGCTCATCAATCTCTCAGCATCATTGCCACCCCCGATCTAGGCATGATTCCCACAAGGAATAAGGAACACTAGCAGGCTCACACATAGCCAAGAATACAACAAAACTCAGCCAAGCCAACACATTTGGGTTTATCATGCTACAAAAAAAATCCAATATACTATTGGGTTTATCAGACTGCAGTTAGTCAAGTCAACATTCACATTAAGGACCGGAAAATACAACTAACAGATGGGTTTACTAGGTTGTCCATCCAAGGATCACACACACAAGGCCAAATACAACAAGACACAGCCAAGCCAACAGATGGGTTTATCAGGCTATTAACCAAGCCATCCTTCAAGTTGGGTTTATTAGGCTTCTAAGGCAGTGCACAGGAAGAACTGCTAAGCTAGTGAGCTCATCCACAGAGCTAAGGACACCTTCATAAGTTCTATATGATCTGGAATCCACGTTGCCTACACACCCAACATAAGGAAGTGTCCCCTTCTCTGCTCCATAGTCCCTCAGGTTACACCTTCCCTTCTAGTGCTCTTCAGAATGTGCATAGAAGATTCATCAACCCCTCTTATCTTATTTTGAGGTTCCACTCTAGGTTTATCAAGCACATTATACATCTCTTACACTCCTAAGTCTTGTATATAGTTTAGACTAAAACCAAGGTGCACATCACAACAAACCACAGGGAGACACAGCAACACATGCTTCACTCTGATACATAAAGTAACAGGGTCTCATAACACTCTGTAGTTCAAGATAACACTACAACACAACAACCTGGGTCTTGGCAAAGGAAAAATACTTGCAAAAATGTGTAGCAACACCTGCTAGCTCTCGCTGCGTCTGCCGGATTGAGAAGAATGAGCAACCCGTGGGTGAATGATTGTGAAATGAACCACCCCTTGTGAATGAAGGATGGATTATCAAAATTCCCACTCCCCCCCCGTAGCTCCCCAATGTGAGGGAAGATGAAAACATGAATGCATAAGGGAATGGGCATACATTTTTGGGTGTTTTCTTTCCCATGAAGTCAAAACATGTTTTTCAAGAATGGGTGCTCTTCCCAATTTGAATATTTTCCCATACTCTTCCCATTCCCATGCAATAACTACCTCAACCAAATTCTGGCAGAAATAAATGATTGGGGAAAAAGAGAAGAAATGGGTGGTTGACATTTTTGATGGGTTTTCCTTTGACAAATCGCTTTTCCCCAATGCTCAAGGTTAATCATCCCCCCTCCCTATTCCTTGTGAAATCATGCCCCCATCTCTTTAACGTTGCGGTGCATAGCTAGTTGTGGTATTTTTATTAATTTGAATTTTACATGATGTCTCAAACATATTGTGCCTGGCTAGCACATACACCATTGGCATCGATTTTAATTGCCTAAACATAAAACACTAAACCC
The DNA here is from genome assembly GCA_001517045.1 of Pseudotsuga menziesii. Taxonomy (NCBI): domain Eukaryota; kingdom Viridiplantae; phylum Streptophyta; class Pinopsida; order Pinales; family Pinaceae; genus Pseudotsuga; species Pseudotsuga menziesii. Next base: position 384,765 of record LPNX010632325.1, read on the forward strand.
ATGGTGGGGCGTTTTCCTTGAGCTCCACACCATGATTTGATACAATTTTTACATCATATGCAATTCAATACCACAGGGTCAAAACCGGGGTGTTACACTTAGGAGGTGATTGAGTGTTTCATTTATCTTCATTTCAAACGAATGTATCAGTTTAGCTATTTTCTTGAAATTGTACCATACACTTGAAAATAATAGGAAGAGTTTGTGATATCCTTCTTTCTTGCTTTGATATTCCAATATTGAATAAAACAATATATTTGTGGGATTTACCTCCATCCTTTTTGCTTTCGTTGATAGCTAGTCGATACTTGTCAAATATGATTGCACCATTATCCAAATGGAATTTGTTTCCTACTTTGTACTCATATCCAAAAGGAATATTTAGGAATTCCTTTCCACCCATCTTAAAAACATGATCATGTAAAGGATGAAATTACCTAGAAAATTGAACAAGGATCTATTAGTTACAAACGAATATTGGAACATTGTAGGGGTAGATAGTTAACCTGTACATTTCGATGTCAATACTACATTTTGATATAAATACATCTTCCTCCCCTCTTAAGAGCTCCTTAGAGTCTTGGATGATCCTATTTTGGAACTGACAAGCAATAATTAGTATGGTGGCAAAGATGAATCTATCTTAGATGTTGCAGAAGTCAATTTTTTTCTTCTTTTGTTCTCCCTCAAATTATTGAATTCCAGAATTGCATTGAATTCCTTTATAACCTTTGGTCAGACTTGAAAATCCTCTTAATTATTCCATTAACAACATGAAATTTTTTTATAAGGAATTAAATCCCAATGACTGGGGTAGAGGTCACCAACATACTGTAAGTTTAAGCACATACCAAAGTATGTGCAGACAAGAAATAAACACAACATCAATAATATGAACAAAGATTTCAAAGGTGAGGATCAAGTAGATTTCAAAACAAAGGTTGATCCTAGATTTCAACACTTCCAACTTTGCTCCCAAACCCTTTCTCATGAACCTAAAACATAAGCATTACCCTCATCAAAAATTCTTTTGACTATAAACAAATCGATAACAATTATTGAAAAGAGATCAATACTAGAAACGTGAATCACTTTCACAAATTTCATTCACTCATAATCAAGTAGACAAGTCATTTAGGGAAGGAAAAGTATTTTTTATTCATTGAAATAAATCTAGCACGCACATATTACACCTGAGATCCTGCTCAAGAACCTTCTTGAAAATTTGATCTGGTCTCCTTTTCTCCTCACTCCTTCCAAAATTCCTCCAACATAGCCTTACCATGAGTGTGTTCATTCTCTCCTCATGATCTCTCCCTTGTATTTATGACAAGGATGAAATTATTGGTTTCAAGGAAATAGAAGTTAGGATAGGTAGGGAGATTAGGGAATTGAAATTAACTGTATTAAATTTAATTTCTTTTTATTTTTCACAATTTTTGAAGAGACATGCTAGTGGAAGGAAAGCAACTAGTGTGTGGCATGCTAGTTTTCTTTGAAGCAATATGCATGTGAAACGTTTTGAGGGAAAATGATAGTGGTCAAGAGGTCCACTAGTGTGTGACACGTAGCTTGTCATATATGCACTAGAATGTATATCCTAAGCCAAATACATAAAAATACAAAGAATGAAGGAATGAAGGGGTGATTTAGGCCATGAACATCAATAACAAATCTAGGCTCGTTCATCCATAATGTCCTTATGAAAACTCACATCATCACCCAAATATATAAGTGTTTATTTGATAATAAATCCCCCCTAATGTATGATTTCAAAAGGGGAAATGATGGTTGAAATACATTATAAAATATCAGAGTGGAGGAGTGTAGGAAACACATAATCAAAAGTTGCAAGAAAGTACCTACAACAAAATAAAGGTCATTTTACAATATCATCCTTGATATAATATCATCTTCAAAAGGGTACAACATGATCCCCAATACATTGTAGAGCCTTTTCATACATACACATATTTTGAAGTAGGAATCACAGTCATCAATACAGAAAGTGGATCTTCACAGTGGAGGTATGTCGCAAAATATGACATGGTGTTGTGCAACTCAAGCTAGATAAGAAAAGTAGCCCAAGTTCTTCATCCATAACATATCAAAGGTATGAATCCAATCCATGTGAATAAAGTAGACAGAGTTGAACATGGAAGACATCGTTTGATTATTGATCAATATGGTAAATTGTTAACGGATGCAATGGAACCCACCAGTAATGAAAATGGTACCTAAGGTACCTAGTACATTCTTACAAGTGTGAATAAGAGGTATTGAAGTTTAACACTTGAATAATATATCAAGTAAAAGACATTGATGTATTCTCATAACTCGATAGCGAGAGAATCTACTATCGATGGAAACAAATCTCAAGGTACTATCCAGAACTCTAAGTATTCTTCCCAAAGAAAGATGAGTTGAAGTTGATGGGAAGAGATTCATGAGAAAGAAGGCATTGATGGATCCTCCATCATCTCACACAAGACAAACTAGGAGATTGGATTGATATGAAATAGTACTAAGTGCATATTGATGTCAGGGATGGATAACATGAAAAGTCAAGGAAAATTGCAGAATGTATGACACATGTGATATCCTTAAATAGCAAGCATGACACAAGAGTAATTGAGGAAACTTTGGACATAAAGGGACTAATAAAAAAATATGTAATATAGGAGATATTGAAATATTCTCCATATAGTTGGAAGAGTAACCGATCGAAGGAGTAAAAACTATGATACTAGGTTTACCCTAAGGAAAAAAACTAGAACTTGTGAATGGAACATACTCAAGACTAGTGCTTTGTTCAAGGAATACTTGGAATTGCTTCCATATTTTCAAAAATTAATTGATATCTTTCCCTTCCATTTATGTATTTCAATATATTTATTGTAAAATTTTATGATTCCAAGCAAGTAAACTCGAGAGCTTCTTCATTGTTTACCAAGATCGAAGAAGAGAGAGAAGAATGCTTCATAATGCACTTATCTATGGATTTTATGAGCCCAATTCAGTAAATTATCATTGATGTTTTCACATTTCAAGAGTCTGAAAACTATAAATAAGAATATAGGGGGGTTCTTTTTCGTAAAGTTAGTCTCCAAAGTACGAAAAAGTATAAAACAATAAAAAGGATAACTTTCTTAGCTTAGGATAACTGAGGTATTCCTTTTTGTAGTTAGTACGCCAGGTTTGAAAAAGGGGTAAACTATCACTAGAAAGATGCTCCTTCGATAACAAGAATAAATATTAAAGAGTTTAAAGAGAATGAAGGAAATCAAGATCAATTGTGTTGTTTTGTTGATTTGTGAGTATGGGGCAACAAACAATAAAGTCGACACTATTTTACTAAGGGATCAATGAGCATGAGAACAACATAAAAGGTGCTTAATATATTTTTCATGTTTATACCCGAGCACGAAAAATTATAAAGTAAGCTCAAAAGGGTTCCTTTTCATAAATTTAGTCCCCTATGCTCGAAAATGAGATAAACCAAAACCAGGGTGAACTCTGCTAGTCATAGTGAAGTAAAGTATTCCTTTTTCATAAGTAATCCACATGGCCTGAAAAAGGATTAAACTTATACCTACGTGAATGTTCCTTCAAGTCCTTTAATGTATTTTAAGTAAACAAGCTGACTCAGTAATCTTGTCCTTTTTAAGGAGTCTAACGAGATCTTAAAGACAACTCCATATGAAGGGATATTTATACAAGGGTGGTTAAAAAATAAGAAGGAAGAATACATTGTTCTTCGATTCAAATCACTAACAAATATCCCAAATCTAACAACTTGCAGCATGGGCACCGAAATGAAAATGGAAATTAACTAGGGTGTCCCATGTGGGGTAAGCACTATCCATGGAAGAACATTGATGCTACAAGGGAAATAGAAGATTTAATGTCACAGACCATGGTGAAAAAGGCCCTATGGCATAAATTATGGTAAGTTGTGGATGAAAAGTGTAAAGTGATAATGACCTAACCTATATGTCGGGATATGATAAACCTTTTTCAAGAATTAATGTAGACAAAAACCTTATAGGACCACATTTGTTACGCTTGACCTAGTCAAAACACCTTCAATATTATCCATCATAAAGAAGTATGATATGAAAATACATTAGAGTATATAAAAAGTAGGTATTTTTTTTTACAGTAAATAGTCAAAAGGTAAAATAACTAACTCATTTGAAGTTTTTACCATAGTGGAGAGTAAAGGAGCCCTAGATTATAAACCGTTGATTGCGATCAAACTAGTGGATCATTTTAAATTTAGCAAGTTGAAGATACTTTGTCATGTCCCCGTATTTTGGGACATTAAAAGTGTTGAACATGATGAAATTCCTAGGTGCTCAAATTGACATTAATTATTCCTCCTAGGAAAAATATTGCTAATAATTATTTTGAGGCATGTATTTAATTTAATTTCACCCTCTTATTAATTATGTAATTAAATGATGTGGAAATAAACTTGCCAAGTTAAGTAAGCACTAGAGTCCAAAAATGATGCCAAAATGAGCAAAGAGGAATATTTCAAGAAAAACAACATAAATCCAGAAAGCAAGATAAAACATGAAAAGAAGAAAAGTTCAAAAAAGAAGGAAAGTAAGAAAAAGAGGAAAAATAAGGAAAGACAAAGCAAAAAAAAGAAAGGAAAATATGTCCACTCATGGGTGATCTATTCTCACAGGTCACCAAGCCAAGTAACTTGCTCAATAGGTCAACAATAATTCTATAAAAGAAGTATTCCAACTCCATTTTTCAGTTTGGTTGTTGTGTATGTTGAGTTATGCTTATGTGAGCATTGATTCTAAGTGTTGTGCCTCAGACTACTAAGAGATGAGCCCCATCCTTCCCATCCCCTCTCCTTCCACCATTTTCTCTTCCATTGCAGGTATGGAATGCTATATTGCAGAAATTGAAGTATTATCAGAGTTATGTTCAGCCTTCATCACGTTCAGGTCGAGCTCCAATGAAGCCCATGCTTCACCTATGGTCTCAGCCCTTCTCGGGCCATGTTTTCGGCATCATTCCTATCAATGTGATATTCTTGATGTAATGGTCAGTGATTATTTTGATATATGATATATGATACTGATAAATAATTTATTTCTCTTTGTCAAGTTGAAATACTACTGTCCATTAAATCTACATACTCATTTTTAGATGTAAAAGCTTAACTAGTCACAAGAATGAGGGATTTGAGCCTCCTACTGTAATAATAAGTAAGTATTTATCATGATAATGAAATTGAATGGTATGATATGGTGTAATATGATGTAATAGACTCTTCCAAATTAAATTATCAGGTATGATATGCTGCTGATCCAAAATTTGAGCTTATTTGCTCACCCCTGCTAATTACTAGCAATTTTTTACTAGTTTAGCCGTAATTTAAATTCCGGGAGTTATACTCAGTAAATTTTGGTTCTGTAAGTTTATGAATATAAATTAAAGGTATAAATAGCCATCCATTACCCCTGATCAGATATTATCTGAATCCATACTGCCTTTTAGGATCCTCTACTGCGCAGGGTTTCACTAGGCCAAAATTGCTGGAAAAACCCAAATTTGTTTGAAACTACTCAGAACTTTCCAGAACTTCTGAAAACTGTCCAAAAATATTTATTATGTTATATTAATTTTGTAACAACCCTTTTAAAGTTTCCTAAATACCTTGGTTGAAACAGATCGAACTACTCTTCCTAGTTTCACGGTTTGACTACCCAGAAGCGTGGTAGTAAGTTTTCGTGGAGCAGAATCTGAACCATAAATGGAATCAGAAATAAATGTGTTAGGGAAGAGAAAATTATATGTCTGAACTATATTTGGTTGCTTCCCATTGCTTACTCCTTTTTCTTGCAAAATTTTCCAGAAGAAATCCCCGATTCCCCATTCCGAGAAGGCTTTGTGTGAATTAATTCAAAGTTCAGAACTTTTAAATTGAATTACAGAATTAAGTAGTGTTCAGGTCTGCACACCAGACTTGGGACATCACATAATTCATCTCTCCCTACTCTTAATTTTTCATTACCATTATTTTGATTATTAGTAGAGTTTTGAGATTTTAATCATCATTTAATTAAAAAAATTCATACATGTGGGTGGAAATCCACTACAATATCATGTACACAGAAAACATGCTAATGAAACACTTTCCATTAGCATGTGGAACACAATTTATGTATTTTGCACACATGTGTCACGCAAATTCAATTTTTAAAACTCAATGCTCGTGAAAAATGCCCATTGTCTTGTAGATATGGTGATTGTTTGGAGAGAGAGGGAACATGAGTACATGGATAGGGATGCTATGGAGGATCCTTTAACCCTTAATTCTTTGCACCGGTTTGGTTTATTAATTTTTTTCTCAAATTCCAATATGATAGCTCAACCGAGGCTTCTTGATACCTTGGTACAATGCTGGGATACTTATTAGGGGGTTTTCAATATCCAAGGTGAAACACTAGAAATCATGGTGGACGATATCTATTTCATTACAATATCTTTACACCATGGAGTAGTGGTGAACCTCAAAAGTTCAATCCATGGGGTTGGTGTTGTTTCAGTGCAGGACTATATAATTACACATTGTGTGCTAGGAGATAAAAAAGTTGGAAGCCAAATCACAATAGGAAAAATTGCGATATTTCCATTGAAAGTAATCATCACCACTATTACTTGAGTAACGAGTGTAGTATCCCTACTCTTAGCCACTTGAAACTACATGCATGTAGGCATTGAATTTATTTTGAATGTCATATTCGATTGGTGTATTGGGTTTTTGGTGAATATGAAGCACCGACTCACCAACTGCAAACAAAGTAAACAGAAGAACTTTGGGTATGGTAGAATATTGACTAAATTCATCTTTGAGAGGGTTCCATGTTTGATCCCAAGAGTGAATTTACCACTTGCCAACCCTTGCGAGCCAAGACTAGTTTGATGGACTAAAATGTTTGTGAGACAGGGAGGTGGTGACACTAGAACCACTTTTGATGATGATTTCCATTTATGGTGGAGCTAACAGGTGCTAGACATTGAGGAGTTCCCTTATGTAGGCTTGGAATTCTACGAATATCTAGAGCTCATGATTCGTCGAGGAGTAGTCTGGGGAGAGATAGGTATGATTTATTATTGTAATATTAATTTTTTTATAGATTTTGTTTGTAAACATGAACATGTATATATTTGGGTGATTATGAGTATAGTTAAAATGTTTAATGTAGATACAGGACTAGTGCAGTTGATTGGCCACCCGAGGGTGCTTATACACCCAACCGAGGCTAGGGGAGTGTATGCCATGCTTATTACTATTGAGGGAAAGATGTCCCAGCTTACACGTGATATTCCTAGCCTCCAATTTGAGAAGATTCTAATGGAGATGTAGGAGCATGTAGTGGGAGTTACCCTTGCATGGATTAGGTTGTTCCACAAAGTAGCTAGAAGTGTTATATGTTATAGGGAGGTAGTGTATGAGGCAATATAGGTTCTAGTCTCTCCATAGGGATATGTGCATCATATAGGGTTGTGGGACAAATTTTGTATATTTTGACATATATTATTGACTGGATATGGAGACTCAAACTCATTTTGTACCTTTGACCTATCTGTATACATATATCAGTTATATTTACATGTGTTTCCTATGTGTGTATGGTTATTTTCTTATGGTGTATGATACAGATGCCAATCAAGAATATAATTTTCATAAGCATTAGTTATATAATTTGTATTTCTTCAAATGTTCTTATATGTGATAAAGTTGAAATGATTTTCAAGTAACCTTATTTTCAAAAGCTAAAGTAGAAAATACGAATCTCTTACTTGATACTCACAATTAAGTTGAGACACGACTAATTGGGACGAGTTTAACCTCTATATATGAAATTCTATGAATCAAATAATCTCTAAGTAACTCAATGATAATGCTATACACAACCATGTTATTGGTAGTAGGGACTAGACAAGCACCTCTTTAAGTAACTAGCTGACCTGTAGGTGAGTAGATAGCCTAAGCGGTTGAAGCAATATTATGAGTTTAACAACTAGCACCATTGGAGAATCCTATGAACAACTCGGTTTGTTAGGATATTTAGACACTTAGGAGTTAGTTAAGATCAACTTGTGTAATATATTTGTTAAGTAAAAGTGTGTTTCTTTAGTATGCATTAGTATGCATTTGTAAATATTCTAATCTAACGATCATGATATGTTCTAGACATAGAGTGATCTGACGGTTCAACTTCTATTATATCATACCTACCATTGATCCGTGGCTTAACACCCGATTAGTCTATGATCTCTATTTAAAGAGAATAGAGGGTCCTTGGCTAGTTGTTTGATTATGAGAAGCTCATGTAACTTTCTTTCTTTTGCATAATAAATTGCTCCAAGTAGCTATTTGGTTGGGTCCGTGGACTGTTTCCCTCTCGAGGGTTTTAACCACGTGACAAACATCGACGTATTGATCTATGATTCATTTGTGTGAAGTGGTTTCTCTAGGTGTTTGGTATTTTGGGAGTACCTTGTGTACCCGAACATGGTTGACATTTGAAACACAACCAAACTACATAAGAAACATGGAAAAGGAAAAAATCTACAACATTGTACAATTATTCACAAGAAAAATCATATGACCGAAGCTTAATAATTTTTCAAATAGATCCCATTTTTAGGCTCTGACATCTTATTCCCATCATAATCGACCAACTCATAAGAAACTTTATTCAAAAATTTAGATACTATGAATGTTATGAGCCACATAGATTTAAACTTGCCTTCCCCTAAAGGTTTTTTGTCTTGGTCATGAACCAAGACAAGGTCTCCTTTGAAAAAGACCCCAGGTCAGACAAACTTATCATACAGATTCTTAAATCATCTCTTATGTGCTTCATTTGTAGTAAGTGTGTCTTGTCACTATTCATCAACATATTCCAAATAAAGCAATTGTTCTTCCAAAGCACATGTATCAGGTAAGAGCTATACAACAACCCACTATAAAATCAATTTCAATGATGGGATTTTCGTATTCAATTGGTGTGACCGCTTCCACCCCATGAACAAGTTGAAAGGGATAAAATCTCATGGAACTATTTAAAGTTGTGTGGTATACCCAAAGAGATGGGTATATCACGATGTGCCAATTCGACATAGTAGCATTGATCATATGATGCATAATGATTTTCAAAGTATTATTTATAGCTTCTACTCGTCCATTTTCTTGTAGGTAGTAAGAATATTAATTCTCTTATTTAAAACTTAGCATAGTGTCTGATTCAGTCATCATGTTATTTTCAAAGTGTCTGCCATGATTAGTGACAATATCCTTTTAGATACTGAATTGAGGAATAATTTGTTTGAACATGAAATATGTTGTTGTTTCACTATCTTCCTTCATCATAGGAATTGCTTCTGATGACTTAGTAAAGTAATTGACAAAAACACTGATATACTTATGCCCCCGCTAGAAGAAGATGAGTTACATGTCATGAAGTCAACTACCCACTTCGTGAAGGATCCTATTGTAATGACGGAATGTAAAGGAGTTTGGTGTGCTCACATATTTTTGCTAAAGATATGACATGTATGAAAGCGCTTGACAACTTCCAAAAAATATATGAATATTGTGGGACACAAATAACTAGCATGCAATATTTTATAAGTTGTTTCCAACCTAGACAAAAGACCCCCACATGCTCCGCTATGGGCATCATTTAAAATGGACTCGGCCTCTTCATGAATTAAAAAATGACGTAGATTGGAATCTACCACTCTTCTATAAAGAGTATTAGCAATGATGAGGTAACTAGTCGCATTAAGCAGAAGTCGTCATCAATATTCCTGTGAAAAGGTTGTACGGAACTTCAAATTCTAGAGATAAACTAAGATATCCCCATACCATAGTGTTGTTCAGGGAAATACAACCTTATAACTTAGGGTTTGGGGTTACCAACGTACTAAAATAAACTTGCAGACATTCAACTTTTTAAACATTTGACAGTGAAATAAGGAAGAAAGTAAGTGTACCTTGTTTATGAAGGCTAGTCCTAGCTTTCTTCTTCAATCCAAATTTATCCAACAAATTCTAGGGAATCTTCACACCTGCAAAGAGACATACCTTTCCTGCAATATATTATATGTTATATAAAAGATTAATGAAATAATATGCTTTCAATAAGATAACAAGACAATTCAGAAATCATAACACATAAGAGTACAAAGACACAAATTGGAAGAAAGTCTCTCTTTCTTGATAAACAAATGATAAAAAGATTACAACCAATATCTGAGAGAATTGCTCCTCTGCTAGCCTAAGGAAACTGAGTTATGTTGCTCCAAGATCTCCAAAGGAAATCCACTAGCATAACTTTGCTACATTATTCATGATTGTTTAGCCTCAAACCCTACCCTCTATTTATACTCGAGGAAAGAGAGAGATTACAAAGGCTAAGATGGTTGAGGAAGGTGGGATAGTTATGATTAGGAGCCCAACTGTCCTCGACTAAACTTGTTTTAATTTTTTAATTTTTGGATTAGGGCATTCACGACTATTGATACTAGAAGGTTGCGAGTGATACATGACTTTTATAATGGAAACCCGCATGTACAAAACCTGATCATGTATTCGCGGGTTGTAATGTCAATACTCACGAATGCTTTGTGGGTTTCAATATCAATAGTCACGAATTCTCCTTAATCATATTATAAAAAATAGGTAAGGCTGGGAAGATGATGATGCATTTAAGCTCATGCACATCTATAGTGTTTTGGCCACTTCTATCCATTTTTTCCTTTTGTGTATCGACACATTGAGTGTCACTACTCAAATGGAGAAGTGTCATTTCACAGGATAACAAATGCCCCCTAATGTGTGAGGTTAGAGGGAAGCAATGGTCGATATACATTACAAAATTTGTTCTTGGATAAATCAGTTACCAAGGCTGTTGGGAGGTACCTGAAACATACATATCAAAGTCATATAAAAAATCATATCTGAGGATGCCATGTTCAATAAAGTAGAACACTAGCTCCTTTACAATTTTTTATTACATCATATGATACAGGAAAAAAGGCCACATATATTAGAAGGGTGGATTATAGACACAATATACAATTTTGAGTCTTCAAAATATGGAACATAAACACAATCTTGTGCAACTTAGGTTATAGAGGTATGAACCTAAGGTATTCGTCCAAATCCATAGTAACCAGTACAACCCCTACCATGTGAATAGATGAGCTGAAGTCGAACATGGAAGGAATTCAACAGAATGTTAGTAAATGAGTGGTGATGACAACTGAAGCAAAAGAGTTCACCAATATGAGTAGTGAATCCTAAGGTTCTATCACCAAAACTTTATGTATTCGTCTTCAGGAGATGGTGATGATAAAACGTGATGTTAGGAGGAAACCAATGAATCCTTCAATAGATCACAAGAGTAACTAGGAAACTAGATGAGGGAAGGTAGACACAAAGAATAATCAGAGATGATAATGATGGGAATCATGATGATCAGATATAGGTACATATCCTTGAATAGTGAGAACGACATATAGATGACCCAATGCAGCTTTTGAGTTGCAGATATGACAACTAGACTTATCTATCATGCAGGAGACATGATCAGATTCCCCATGTATAAAGGACAAGTGGAGGAGTAAAAACTCGAAGTAATACCTGAGATGGTAGTGCAAACTGAGACATGAGTATCCAAAAGTTCATAGAGTGATTTGTTCAAGGATGACATGATTCCACTGCTTATACCCAAAGAGTGAAATTCTTTCTGATCTTTCTTGTTAAGTTTTAACGAGTCCATGAAAGTCAACTCGAATATCTCTTCATTTTTGACAAGCTTGAAGAGGGGAGATAATAATGCTTGATATGTTACTGATTCGTGGATTTTACGATCCCGAACTAGTAGATGCTCATTGGTGTTTTCATAGTTTTGAGATTCTGAAAACTCCGAAGAAGACTCTAGGGGGGTGATTTTTCGTCCAATTTAGTCTCCTGAGGTCGGAAAAGTATAAAAAAATCCATAGAAGAAATCTCTTAGCTCCTGAAGGACTAAGGTATGCCTTTTTTGTACTTAGTTGGTAAGGTCCAAAAACAGGTAAACTAATACCAAACTGACGCCCCTTCAAAAGTAGCATATAGCTTGAATTTAACGAGTGTGAAGGAAGGAGATATCACTCAAAAATATCCATTTGGTTACGAGAAATGGGGCTTACAAAAGTAAACTCGATGCTTTGTTCTTTAGGTTTTGCAAGCACAAGAAAGACATAAAGCATGCTTGAATTGTTTTTCATGTTTGGGTCTAGAGCACGAAAAAGAGAAAACTAATCTCATACAGGGTGTTCCTTTTCTGTAAATTTAGTCCCTTGGGTCCAAAAAAGAGATAAACTTGTGCTTGAAGATACTCTTCTTAATTCCACATAAAAGAGAGTATTCCTTTCGCGTAAATAATCTACATGGTTCGAGAAAGAGATAACTTAGCACCAATGGAAATGATCGTTCATTTATTCTTAACAAGTCTCAATGAATAACTTTAATCGACTGTCTAGTCTGTTTTGAGGAGTCAGACCAGGGCCTAAAGAAAAATCCATAAGTGCGGGGAGCCTTATAATCAGGTATAGCTTGGAAAAAGATGCAAAATGAGGCTCATTTTGTCATGAAAAACAACTAAGAAGGCTCCTGCAAACCTGCCACAAGTGTGGCATGGGTACCAAAAGACAATAAGATGTTCTAAACTAGGGTACCCATGTAAAGGAGGCCCTATCCATGGAATAAAAATGATGTGTATGAGGTAAAAGTGGTTATACACCATAGTCCATGGACAAAAATTGATCCTAGGGTTAGGTGAATGATAAGGTGTGAGTGTAAAATTTACAATGAAGACTAAATCCTAACCTATATGCAACAAAAAACAACTTTTCGATGATCTAGGACCTGTTGCAGCTAGCAGAAAGACCATGGTATCAGTTCATATATTAAAAACTGATTTTAAACTATAGATAATGGGTAAAAATTTGAAATTTTTACTATAAATAGTTCAAAACAAAAAATAAACATACCATTTGGCAATTTTACCTTCGAATTTCAATCGCTCATAGCGGACAAACCAATGGACCAATTTTGATTTCATGAGTTGCAGGTTGGTGATCTCTCCCTTCTCTTCCATTCTATCCATTCAATTTTTGTTTTTAATGCAAAATTATGGGTTTTAATCTTTCCCTAAGAGAATCCTGGAGCATTCGTGGGTGTGCTTTATTATAGTCGTGAATACGTGTTTCATTCATGGGTTGTCTTCAGTAAACCCATGTGTGGTTCATGCTGTGCTGAAAGAATAGTTGCGAATACTGCACGACCTTAAATTTTTTTTAAATGCACAAATGCAATTGAATTTTAATGAATTCTAATGGATGATAATGTGCTTTGGGTAGGTAAACATGGTTCTAGAGTGAAGAGAAAGAGAACATGAGGACATGGATCGAGATGCAATGCAAGATGCCCCCACTCTACAAGATTTACAAAGAAGAGGCTTGCTAAATTTCTATTGCACTTTGAACATGAGAGCAAAAGTCTGTCTTTTGGAGACTTTAGTGAGATACTGGGACCATGAGCTCCGTCTCTTTGATCTCCAAGGAGAGACCTTGGAGTTGACAATATATGATATTTATTTTATCATGGGAATTTATAGCAGGGGTACACCTATAAACCTGAAGGGTACTAGAAGGGGAAGTGACCCTCTTAGTGTGCAAGATTATGTCGATACTTACTGCCTTCCAGGATCACAAAAGTCGGGGACATGTGTCCCAATTTCAGAAATAACTAGCTTCCCATTGAAAGTGATGGTAAGAACAATAGCTAGGGTTGTTGGTTCATTTGCTTTGCATTTGGAAACATGGACCCAGATGCGGGTTGCAGTGGAGTGTATGTGGGGTACACTGTTTGACTAGAGCGTGGGATTGATCCCAATTATGAAGGAACAACTTTCTGACCGCAGGAGTGATCAAAGAAAAAACTTTGGCCATGCTAGTATTTTAGTGGAATTTTTCTTTGAGAGGGTTTCTTCCCTCAGCCTTGCGGTACCTTTACCACTGGTCTCACCCTGTTAGCCTAGACTCATGAGCTAGGGGACAATTTTCTCCGTCAAGGTGGCAGAGGTGGTATCTAGAGTGGCTACAATGAGGACTTCTATTCATGTTGGGATAGACAGATGCCTTCTCTCGAGTAGTTTCCATATGCTGAAATAGATTTCTGAGGAAACCCTGAACTCATCCTCCCTCCTAGAGGAGCATGGGGAGAGATATGTATCACTTTTTATCTTTTTAGTTATTTTATTTTTATGATTTTTAATTCATAAAATTATATATACATATGTATACGAGTTTGACCCTTCATTATGTTTTATATGCATATGTTGGGCCAGTTCACCCTGATGGGAATCCCAGGACATTCGTGCAGCTTGTACAGGATGGTGGGGATGATAGTTTACTACATGTTATTGAGAGGAAGCTAGCTAGGCTTACCCAAGATGTCCCTACACTGTACATGGAGTGGATCCCAATGATCATGCTGGAGTATGTGGTTAAGGTTTTGTCGACCTGGCTACACCTTCTAAGAAGGGTGGTTAGGGCCGTACTACATTATAGGGATGTTGTAGAGGCAGTCGCATCCAAGGAGGCTTAGGATCAGGACTAGACTTAGGCATATACAGACTATGATCCTATTTTTTTTTATATTAACACACTTATGATAGGATCTTCAGTTCAGACCCGCTATATCTATGGATATATTTTACATAGATATATATATTTCTCGTTATGTACATGCATTTCAAATGTGTTTGTTATACTTTATTTTACAATGTGTGTGTTAAGTGCCAATCCAATATCTAATTCACATATGCATCAATAATTATATTTTCATTTCTTGAAATGTGATTGATTGAAATATATTCAAAGTTTCTTTCAAGTAATCTTACACGTAAAAACTGACATAGTAAGTTAGGGTTTCACACCTGATAATCACCATTGAGCTCGGAAATCACGAGCTGAGAGTCAAATATGAATTCTAGATGGGAAATGCCATGTAGTGTAGAATCCCATAACAACTCAATAACTGCACTGTATTCAGCCACATTATTAGTCGCAGGACCTAAGTAGGCGCCACTAGAGGCAACCAGTTTTCCTGAGGGTGAATAGATAACCCAAGTGACTGAAGCCAGATTACAAGTGTGGCAGCTAGCGTCATCAACAAAACCTACTAACCACTCATATGAAATTTGAAACAACCAAAAAACTGTATAAGAAACACTAACTAGATATTGACCTATTGTAAATAAAAATATATACATTAAAAATACAAGAACAATTACCATGCCTAAGTGTAGTACTTCTTCAGGAAGAGCCCATTCTTGGGATTCAAAAACTTATTTCCATCATAATCGGTTAATTCATAAGCTCCCTTTTTCAAAAATTTTGACACAACGTAGGGGCCTAACCAAATTGAATTGAACTTGCTTGCCCCCAGGGGTTCGTTGTCTTGATCCCAAAGAAAACGAGTTCTCCCTCGGAGAAAACTCTTGGTTTAATGAATTTCATGTATTGGTTCTTGACCCGGTTCTTATGATCCTTGTTTGTAGTCAATGCATATCTACATTGTTCATCCAGATTCTCAAGGTGAAGCAAACATTCTTCCAGCTTTGTAGTGTCATGAAGCACATGAATATCAATCTTAAGGGATGGAATATCACATTCAACCAGTGTGACTTCCTCCACCCTAGGAATGAGTTGGAACGACGAGAAACTAGTAGTAGTCTTGACATTAGTATGGTATTCCCAAAGTGTAGGGTACAACATGATATGCCAATTTGACATGCTCACCTTTATAGTGCGCTTTAGAATGGTTTTCAAGGTTTTGTTAACCTCCTCTACTTGTCCATTTTTCTGAGGGTAAAAGGAAGATGAATGATATTTCCTAAACCCTAGCATGGTAGTTAACTCAAACATCATGTTGTTTTGAAAATGACTACCTGGTCAATGCAAATCCTCTTTGGTATAATGAAATGAGCAATGATTTGGTTGAATACAAAGTAAGCTGTCGTTTCACCATCGATCTTGAAGGTAGGAATTTCTTCTGCCCACTTCGTGAAGTAGTCTACAACGACAATGATGCATTTGTGCCTCCCAGCAGAAATTGGGTTTACATGTCATGTAATCTACCCCACACTTGGTGAAGGGCCCTACTGTGATGACGAGAAAAAACAGAGCAAGATGCGACCACATCTTTCTGGTATAGAGATAACACGGATGACAATTCTTTACGACTTCCACACAATATTTGAAGATAGGGGCCAGAAATAACTGACACTCAGAATTTTTTGGTCCGTTGCTAACCCAAATAAATGACCTCCACACACTCTGCTATGGGACTCATTTAGGACAAGCTCTGCCTCCTTGTGGGTGAGACACCGATGCAATATTGAGTCTACCCCTCATCGATATAAGGTATCACCGATGATAAGGTAATTTTTTTCACTGACACACAACTTACATCGATCTTCTTGCGAGAACGATGCAGGACACTTAAGAGTCTAGAGATATACCAGGATATCTTCGTACTAGGGATCAAAGGTGGAAATCAGAAAGATATACTCATCTGGGAATGAGTCTTCTTCCACCACTACAATCTCTTTCGTAGGGAATTTCGAGATCATTTCTATGAATACTAAGGATTTTTTGGACTGAGCAGATTGAAAATCCAAGTCAAACTCTTGGAGAATGACTATCCACTTATTGAATTTTCCCTCGATTATGCATCGGTACAGAACATACTAGAATAGATTTAAATATGCAACCACTATGGTTGTCCTTAGCAAGATGTAATGACATAGCTTCTGAACAACATAGATTGCTGCCAATGCCAACTTCTTGACGTGCGAGTACCTAAGATCAGGTCCTGCTAATACATGACTAAGGTAATAGATAGCATGCTCTTGGAACTTTTCGTCCTCCTGAACTAGTACTACTCCTCTGGTAGACTCTGAGACAGCTAGATACAATATAAAATATTTGGTGTAGTCTGGTGGACATAGTAAAAGAGCTGATAGTAAAGCCATCTGTAATGCCTCAAAAGTGAGCCGTGCGGTTTCATCCCATAGAAATGGGTCTATTTCTTCAGCAAGCGCATGCAACCCTTAGTAATATTGGCATAATTGACTATGAAACACCGAAGGAAATTGGGTTTCCCCTGCATACTCTACAGTTTTCTGATGGAATGAGGAGGAGGCAGATTTACAATGGCCTCAACTTTCAAAGGATCCACTTGTATTCCTCTATTTGACACAATGAACCCTAGTAGCCTCCTTGACTCAACGCAGAAAACACACTTGTGGGGATTTCAGCGTATCTTATAATGTCTACATCGTTCAAAGATCATACAAAGATGATCTGGACGGTCCTTCCTCTTGCGAGAATGGGCAAGAAGATCATCCAAGTAAGGTTCAACAAAATTCTTAATATTATGGAAGGAAAAATTCATTGCCTGCTGGAAGGTAGCTCCAACATTTTTCAAATCGAAGAGATTTTTCTTTTACATGAAGGTCCCCCAAGGATAAATGAAGACCATTTTAGTTGGTCTTTTGGCTTAATTTGAATTTGGTTATATCCGAAAAAACCATCCATAAAGGAGATTACCTCACTACCTACACAAGCATCAATAATTTGATCGACGAAGGGCATGGGGTAGTTATCCTTGGGACACACTTTATTTAAGTCATGAAAGTCGGTGTACACACATATAGTGCCTTGTTTTTTATCAACAGGAATGGAATTGGATACCCATTTCATCATAGCAATTCAGTAAATGAACCCTACTTTCAACAGTTTTTCCACTTCAGCCTTGACGACTGCCACTTTTCGCGGATTTACTGGTCTAAGTTTTTGTAGAACAGGTTTCGCGTTAAGGTATGTATGGATTTCATGTTCAAATATAGATGGATCAATTCTTGGCATTGTTGAGCTGCAAAAAGACCACATTTTATTCATCATTTCACATACTATTTATCACCTAATTCCATTATATCTTTCCATAAAACCATTAACATTCACCACTTTCATATTAAATATGGGTTTATATTACCATTTTTCAAGTCATTTATTTTTGAGTATTTTGAGTGAATTTATGGTTAATTATTGAGAAAAATAACATATTTTCATTATACTTTAAAGTTGGGTGAGTTCGGTGATGTGTACAGGTGCATTTGAAGACATTAGCAAGCTCAAAAGTGGCCACCTAGCCTTAGATTCGAATTTCATCTTCTAGATATGAGCTAACTTCAAGGAGAAGATCATGGACATATGGAGAGAATATCTCATCCAATATTTGGTTGAGGATTTAAAGGGATGGGTTGTTGATTTATTGAGGATTTGGGAGGATGAGTTGTAGATTTGTTGAGGATTTGGGGGGATGAGTTGTCTATTTGTTGAGAATTTTAAGGGATAGGTTGAGAGAATAATGGATCTGTAATTATGATTAGTTATCTTGGATTTTTGTATAAATAGGAGGGCTCTATCTTCATTTTGGTTGGACGCCTCTCTAGTGGTTTGGTAGTAGAGAACTGGTTCATGTTTTTAGATAGTCATGGATTTGATAATGTTGTAATAGATCTTATATTTCAATAGATAGTTTGATCTTTTATTATTTTGATGTATTGTTTATGAGTTGTTAGTATAGAATTCCAGTTACCTCTTTCTTATGCATTTTAAATATTAATTTTATGTGAGCTCACAAGTTATTGTCAATTGCTTTATACCTGTTTACTTCATGCAATTTCAGTCTTTCTTTATCAAGTTAATTTATGTAATTTCATATTTTCTACAAGTAGATTTATTTCCATATGATTTCCTATTTTCATAACTTAGATTCAATTTCAATTGTAGATTAGGTTCAGCAACACTCTGCTTTTGCATATATTTTGTTTGTGCTTCACAAGTTTACGCTCTCTCCGAGTTGACAATTAGATTAATGTTTTCACCCAACATTTTGACACCGTTGTCAGGGAGGTGCTAAAAGGGATCATAGTTTAGATAGGTAGATAGTTCATTTTTATTAGATAGAAAGGGGGAGGGGAAATGGTAAGACGCAATGACGAATTCACTATGGAATTTATGGGATTTCCATGGTGTAACAGCCAGACGCATCCACTTTGGTGGGTTGCCCCAAAGCCTTGATTGTTATTTCTGCAAAGTATTTAGTTTTTCTACAAGTGTTTTCTTTTTTTGCAATTATGAGTTTTTTTTATGCAAGTTTTTCATTTACATTTTTAATTACTTTCATTTTTGGGCCCTTTTCATACTAACTTGTTTTAACTTTGTATCTGTTTATCTTTTGTTTCCTACAGTCTTTTGTGCACCTTTTTTTTTTTGTGTGTGTGCTGATTTTGCATTCGTTTTATACTGTTTGTCATGTACTCGTTTTTTCTAGTATTTGATTTGATTTCGGTAAAATAATTTTAGATGAGCATAAGCCTAGAGCAGCTCACCCAGATCCTAGCAAAAGCAGGGATCTCCTCTTCTTAAGAAGAGGATCTTAATAGTCGCTAAAATATTTACTACTCCTCCTGAAGAAAAAGAAGAATCGACATGTGAAGAATTATGCACATCACATGAGGAGCAATTATGTGAGAAGAAGATCGAGAAGGATGAAGAAGGGATCTCGGGTGATCAAAGTCATGAAGGATATCCTACAAACAAATGCTGCATCCAACAATGTTTTCAAGTAAGTACTAGGTTAGATTGGTTTTGTTTTAACTTTTATGTTATTAATTTTCATTTTCAGTATTTAAGCTTCCATATTACAACATATTTTAGGCTTAGTTTTTCAAAATTAAATCTTAATTTTTGTTTACTCTTGTTAGATAGATGGTTACACTGTCAAATTCATTTCACTTAAATGATTATAATTTTCATTTAGAATTAGAATAGGTAGGGTTTAGTTTTTATTTCTGAGTTTAAAATTAGATTTGTTTTAATTTACTTTATTGTTTTTATTCATTAAAATTTTATTTCTAAAATAGGCTTAATTAGTACTATTTTTAATTTTGTTAGGAATTAAAAAAATTTAATCTTTTAATTTAAAATTTTTATGGTTTCTTTCATTTTCATTTTTTATTTAAGAATTTTCTAAATTAAATAAAATTTTGCACTAAGAATTAGTTTCTTTTCAATTAAAATAAATTAATTAATAAAAAAAAACAAATATATATATATATATATNNTTATTAGGAATTAGAACATTTTAGATATTAAGCATTGAAATTAAAATATTGAAAATTAAACAGAAATCTATGCTTATATAAAATAAAATAAGAAAACTTTAAAAATAAATTATCCTTTTTTTATTCTGCAACTATAAACATTAAACATTTTTTTTTTCAAGTGGGCCCACCCGAAGGGGCCCCTTCGGCACACTTCATGCCTAACCCCAATAGCGTCAATGAGGATTGAACCCGCGACATCTATACCGAGAGGCCTAGCGACGGGTGCTCAACCAATTGAGCTAACTCTTGGGGCTAACTATAAACATTAAACATATATACATATTTGTAAATCTCTAAACATTAGTATTAAAAAGAAACAAATATAAAAAAATTTGTAGAGCCTTTCAACCCTTAGTGGGAAAGTCTGCAATCAGCTCTGCAAACATTCCTCCATGCGAAGCTTGGAAACAATTCTTCATATCAAACCTGCAAAATCTTTATATGAAACCTGCAAAAATTTAGAAAATACTAATAAATTGAACGTCAAATAAAACAAAAACACAAAAACAATAAAATTTCAAGAAACCCTAGCGGTTTGAGCATCCTCAACCCATCCAACAACAGCCTGCTTGTGTAAATCTAGCCATAGTGAAAGCATGAGTATAAATTTATGAAAAAAGATATCTATCTCACGGCCTCCATCGCATCCTTGGGCTCCCTTCTACGTTTCCCAACTTACCACCAGCGCCCAACTCTTTCTCATCACATTTTATTGACCTTTCACACCACGATCCTCTTCATCTCCTGCGATCTTTGCTATCTTTGCACCAGCTAGCAGTAGGCTCTTTTTTTGGGATGAGCTGAACCTAATGTTTATTTAATGCTATGATTATGAAACTGTTGCATTTGCAGCAAATTAGGTATTCTGGTGTCGTATTGGCCAATAATATTTTGCAAATATTCTTTTTTCTGTCAGCTTAATTATCGCTGCTATTATCATTCATAAAGATACCATATCTTTGCTAAAACAACTGGTGATATCATACTAGGAGGTTAATGCCAATAGTTTGTTGAAACTAATTCGCCAAAGGGTAAATGGACCAGCTGTAAATAGCAGGATTGATGAGAAATTAAAAGATTCAGTTAGCATTAAAACGCTGGGGTTTAATGCTGGCAAATCCTCCCTCCTCATCGATAACATCGCATCTGATGATTCACAACCTAAAGGAGGAGGTCACAGAAGAGGTGGAGAAAGAGGACACAGAGGAGGTGGAGGATACAAAAGAGACAAAACTGGTGGGAAAACTGGATGGCCCAGATGTTACAACTGCGATGAAATAGGACATCTTGCTCAAGATTGCCCTCTCCTTAGACGACCTTGGTGCTTTCATTATTGGGTTAATATTCATGTTACAGAGGAGTATCCAGATCTGATTGATAAATGGAAAGCATCACATCCCGAATCATGAACCTGCAGTAAGGTCGGCTTCCAATGCTACGCCAACCAGTAAACACACTGGAGATGCTTGGACTGCTAGGTAATACCGTTAACCAACTCTATCCTTATGTTAGCAAGGTCAGCTTCTCACACCGTATCCTACCTACGGGCTCTGCCAGGATTATCCTTCCAGTCAATAAATAAAAAAATATCTAGGCCTGAGTTTTAGCTATTGCATACAGTTACTAGGTAAAAGAAACAAGCTCATGACGTGTAACCTGTTGCTTTCCTCCTATCTAGAGATATTCCTATACGTTAATAATCGTTCATGTTGTATAACAAGTCTTCAAAGCGATGAATGAAATACCCAAAAGAATTTTATCACTTAAAATAAATTTTGCATATACGAATCCTTGATAAAATCCGTCATTAAATATTAATCGCCCTGGAATTACTTTATTTATATATTTTATTTAGCTGGAGCAATAATCTTTCAGCCATGGAAAGGATGGAGGCGAGACGAGATGGCTCTCTCGCGGCTAGGGCCAAACCCTAGTCACCTGTGCTCTCCTACATGCTGCATACGTCCCCTGCGTCTCCTCCAGGCTGCGTGCTGGCCCGTCCAGCTGATGCAGTCTGGCCCAGGATCGCGTTCAAGCTGCGTTCTGGGGTTTAGCGTTTTGGAGTAGCATTTGAAGCTGCGTTTTCTGCTTTTCTTCTCTGCCGCGGCCTCTCTCCCCCCGGTGGACAGGACATGGATTTGCTGGAGGCTTTCAGAGTGCTTGTTAGATCTGCAAGCCCTAGGGCAAAGGTTGCCCCTCCTGCCAAGTTTGTTAAAAAGATGGAAGAGATCCCTTCTCTGGAGCTCTCCCCTTCTGATCCGTGCCGCATGGCCCTTACGCTCTCAGAAAAATCTCTTATAGGCAAGTTCACTGGGATGTGGCCCAGTCCCAAAGCAGTGGAACAATGGATAGTAGAACGTTGGAGCTCCCTGTCGCCCTCCCATATCTCTTTATATGCTGCAGGAAGAGGGTATTTTGTGTTTATCTTTGCGAACAAAGAAGAGCGGGATCTAATCTTCAGATTTGGACCATACTTCATGGGATCAAGGGGGCTGTTCTTAGCTCCCTGGTCTCTGGACTTCAATCCTGAAGCAGAGATCTCCGCTGCCCCGGTTTGGGTCTGGCTCCCACATCTCCCCCTTCATCTCTGGGGGAAAAGCTCCCTTGCTGATATAGGAAACAAGCTCGGCCATTTCCTGGATAGCGCGGAGCCTAAAGGGGATCAGTACACCTGTGCACGCATCTGTGTAGAGGTCAATCTCGAGAAAGGGCTCACGGAAGCCCTTCAACTCACCTTGGGCGATTGGAGTCACATTCAAGAGCTGGACTATGAGCACATTCCCTTTAAATGCCTCCGGTGCCATGTTTATGGTCATTTCGTGAAAATCTGCCCCAAAACACCGGTGACGGTGGCTCCTCCCCTGGCCAATGGGGCAGACTTCGAGCCAGTTGCTAATAGGCGAAGGGCTCCCCGGAGAAAGGGCTCCAAATCAGAGGTACCCACCGCAGAAGAATCTCCACCAAAGCGAAAGGAGCCTCAAGTGGCTCAGCAGAAGGCCTCCCAAGATCCTCTTGCAGATTCTCCACGGCCGGAAAACAAAAATAGTTTTGCAGTTCTCCAGGAAGATGAAGTACAAGAACCTGAAGTAGCAGCTGTCCAGGAGCAGGGCATCCCTGACATTAGCACCTTGGAGGCAGTTTCTTCAAAACCTGCTTCCCTTGGCTCGAAGAAAGATCCCATAGACCTGGGGGGCGAGTCCTCAGCCTAGGTAGGACTGGCATCCTTGGTACCTTCATCAGAGGAAACCTCCGACTCTGAAGATTTTTCAGCTCCTTCTCCTTCCCTCACCAGAGGACGCAAGACAAATAAAGAACGTAGGGAAAAGGAAGCAGCCTCAAACATCAGCGCGGGTTCTCAGAAGAAATTGGATCCTTTCATTAAGGGACACTTCTCTCCGCCTGTTTAATGCTTTGCTTCTGTATTTTTCTCTGCTCACAATTTGTGAAAGTCTACTCTTGTAAGCAGTACTTTTCTCGAAATAGCTTCAGGAACATTTGGGATTCATTTCTCACAACACTTTTAAGAAGGCTGGCTGTTTTAGTTGAGGCCATAAGCCTTCTTTCTCAGAATTCCTCCTTGTACGCCTTGCTGGGCTACAGCATTTTTTTAAAATTTATAAAATTTTTCAGTTTCTGTTAAAAAAAATTAATAATCTTTCAGCCATGGAAAATATATGGTTCAACCACATGCGAAATACACAGTACAAACTGTCATAAGTTATTTGGCGATTTTATGGAGTTCAAGATAGTGGATGTGTATAGGAATACGTTTTCTTTCCAAGATTCCTCAGTGGAGAGAGCATTTGCGCTGATAATCCATTGTTTAAATAGAGAGCTTTCAATTCATTGTTGACTCTTCATTTTTTATTTTACACCAAATCCATTTGATCTTTATGTAATGGAAACAAATACGTCTGATCTATACAACGTCTCTGGGTGAGTTTCGACATAATGTTTTTTGACATTGTATGGAAATATTTAGATGATAAGGTCCACAGCGTAGCATTTGACTAGCCTGCCAGAAATGTTCTTTTCCGATAGCTTGAGCGACACCAATTAATGACATGGAGGATTTAGAATTAATTTCAGTGATTCTAAATGTGTTATTGAAAAGCACAAAAAATATTCAACGCTCTGCCATAATGTAATAGATTAAGTATTCCGGCGACTTCTTCAAAAGTCTTATTCTGAACATGTAATATGTACATCTTATATGTGCAATTCCATTGTATGCAATCTGTGAATATTCTTCCATATGTGTTCGTCTTTTTAGTCACTGAAAGTTTAAACATGCATTAGCAACACTAAGAACGATGAGGACGCCACATTAGTCTCTGGGTGATTGACATTCGACATTGAATGAGAAGCCATAAATAAAACCACAGTACAGGTAGCTAAAAGAAAAGATCTGGCGCTTTCTATGGTGGATGATTAAAGAATTTGACCTGAAATTTCTTTGATATTAGTGTGACTTGTTATAAGAGATGTACATACGGCCTTATACTAGATCCTTATCTGGAACAGTTAAATAAATTCAATGTTCTGGGTGATCTAGTGTTTACCGACGATCTTTGTTCTAAAAACCTTAAGGCATCATGATACATAGATGTCTTGAAATCTGTTGTGGCTGATCCGAAATCTATTCTACAAATGTAGTAATGGAAGTTGACTTAAATAACCGTTAGCCTTTTCACATGTCATTCTTATTGAAACCATCTTTTTATTGAAATATTTATACGTGAAATGTTTAATGTTTAAAAACTTTTTATGATATATAAGTGCATCATGTATAGTGTTACATTATTATATGTCAAAAGTGTAAAGCAATAATATGGATATTTGCGAGCCAATGGAAGTCAAGTCCGGTCCAATCCGACCAAAACCAGCAATCCATTCATAGAGTAGGCAATCCAATATAACTTGCAGGTAGAAGAGGATGATAAATACGACATTTCAAATAGAATATATGTTACATCGTACATAAACGAGATACTGTTTAAATGCACTAGGGACCTCATTCGGATCCGTCCTCGGAACCCTGACGGGATCTGTCATTTCTGGGCTTCTGGACGCGTCAAGATCTGCGAGCTAACTCGATGTGGAGTGCTGTCAATTGCTGTCAATCGACTCTGTTTCTCTTCTTGTCTGGTTACTGAATATCCATGCTATCACGGATCGAATTCGGTGCAGTGTAAAGAATTATTCTCTGATTTGGGACCAGAAAAGAAAATTCATCTCTTGAAATCTTTATTTTCTGCAAGTCTCTCTCTCTTTCTTCAAAGGTAAATGGGGTTTAACTATTTTGTTTATCTAGTTAAACAGAAACCCAAATACAATCTAGAGGGAAAAAAAATGGCTTCAATACAAATATTCACGCATATGGAAACGTGGATTTTTTTTTTGCACTCTGGAAAAGAAAACCCCGGCTGCTTGTAGCCACATTTCAGCGATAAAAAGCTTGAAAAAGGCCCAGCCAAAACTAATGATATCCTGATCTTTTAATAGAACTAATGCCACTAAACCAGGACATCGCTCTCTTTTTAACTTAATAAGAAAAATTACATTTTATGGTCATTTGTGGAACCGCCATAAAACTATAAAAAAGGGTGAAGTTTAATTCTATGCCGGATCTATAAGTCAACCAAAAATTGAATATATTCAAATCTAAAAGAGGACATTTTGTTTGTTTTGTTTTATTTTTTGTTTTTTTATATATAATGTTTTAGTTAAAATAATAAAAATATAATAAAGTTAAAATTAAAACATAAGATAAGAAAAAATAAAAAGCATAAAAAAAAAAAACATAACAATTGCAAAAAATATTAAACAAATAACAAAAGCAATAATACTTTGTTTTAATGCTTTTGTTTCATTATCAAAGAAAGAAAGTATAAAGCAATTCAAAAGTTAAAAAATATAATAATGGGAAAGTTAAAAACTTTCTATTTATTTATATATATATATAAAACTTTATCAAAACTCAATAATAAAAATAATAATATTTTAAATAAGTGATTTCTATGAAATGAGATTAGCATAATTTACTTTTAGGTTAATATGTATATAACAATAAATAATTAATATATATAATTAAAATATACAAAAACAATTAAAAATAAAATTTTAGGTCAAACATAAATTAATAAAATTAATATGCGTCTTTGAAATAAAAGGCTTAGCTGCTGTCGCAGCCAAGCCTTGTTTTTAATTTTTATTCTGCACAGTTGGATCTAACACATCTTCCGTTTGGGGGAGGTGGGCAGATAGGCGTTTGTTTGAAAACTGTTAAACTTATCATCGAAATCGCTTGTTTGCACACTCTTCTCTATTATAAGATAGTATGTTTTTAGAGGGGTCGACCAATGAAAGGGTAAACCCTCTCTCTTTGTCGCTCAATCATCACATAAAGACGCACTTATCTTAAAAAGTATTAGTTAATAAATAAAATCATAAAATTTTAAATTTTAAACGAATTTAGAATTTTTTCAAAATTTTATGATTATTGCACTTACTTGTTTTCGCAAGTTGCTCGGAAACAGGTTTCGACAAGAAGGGTCGCTATTTGCAGATATAAAAGCATTTTGTTCTATTCAACTTGGTTTGTTAAGCACATATTTTCGTATATTTTTCAATGCTCTCACAAGTTTGTTGCAGGAAAATGCTAACCTCTTTTGCAAATTCCAAGACGAACGAATGGCATTTTCAGAATCGCAGAAGATTATAAAAAAATGTTCCATTAAAAGCTCGAAGGAGTTGAGTTTTCACTATGCATGTCATGACATTTGCCGCCACAAAGAAGCCTTTCAGAAACCAATTATGCCATGTCATGATTACTTACCATTTTCCCTTCCAAGCTTATACATCATCCATGTCAGAGTCTACTTCTTCACTTCCTTATGCATCATGACTTCCCGCATGTCTACCTTTTTGAGTCGCACATGGTTTTCCTCATTTTCAGTTTATCTTTTTTCATCTGAATAAAACCATTCAGCTTCCTTTCCATGACTACACTGATTTGTTATCCCTGCCATAAAAACTGTTTGACCGTGAGATCTTTCATCTATAGTCCTACAACTCATAATATACAACTCGTGTTGACTAATGTGGGATTCCTTAAGGCCCACCTTTCAACAAGTCTTTCCCCTTTGACCTCAACAAATTATGTGGGATAGAAACTAGAGTTCATTTTTAGTACCTTAAGGCTTCCATGCCTTAATGGCAAGTTCTCTCTCTAACAATCATGGGAATACATCAATGTCCCTTGATTGTTAGATCTTCCAAGTGGCTCGACATCAAATTCTTTATTTGCACTTTGCACGATGTACTTAGGTACCTTGGCACTCATTGACATCAATGGTGAGATTTCCTTGCATTGGTTAATGACATTCATTAATGGTCGGTAATCCAATGACTTCTTTCCATGTTTGACATCGAGACATTTATTCGCATAGTAAGAATTGTACCATTGGGATTTGTAGCAGGTGAAGACTATATACTGTTCATGACATCATCAACAGTTTTACAACAACATACTTCGAGCCATATCAGAGTACCACAATTCTACTTTCAGCTCTCATCTTTCACTTCATCCAACCAAGCATCAGTTTAGTTCCTTCACTTCACACTTTATGATCGAGTAGCAGCAGCAGCCACATTCTTATTGCATAAATTCATCAACTTTTTGGGTAAGTGGAGGTATGTTGTTTTCTAATATTTAATCATGTAATTCCTTAAATGCTAGAAAATGAATGAATTTGAAAAATTCCCTCACTACATCCCCTTTCTACTTTTCATAAATCTAATCTATCTTAAGTTGGGGGGTGGGGGGGAACTATTCATTGCCATTTTATATATTCATCATCTCATTTACCCTTAATTAACATGTCTGTCCCAAACTATGATATGTATGTTGGCATGATTCATAACTATAAAAAGGATTTTTACTGCACGTTGATGGTTTATCATTTCTAATGCATGTATACTTTTAAAATCTTATGTATTGCAGCAAAAATACACATAAAACGAGCGAATGTTGTTAACACAAGAACCAACATTTGTTATGGTTATTACACAAGAACCGACCAAAAAAATATATAAAAAAAAGAGAAAAAAAGAAAAAAATCCCTGCCACTCATGCATTTCAAAAACATCATAAATGATTTACTGTTACATACCATCATCATGTAAAACCTTAGCTACAAGCCAAAAGTTTTAAATGAATCAATGCATAGTTGCATGAGGACATGCAAACAGTCAAGTTGGGGGGTATGTTGAGCCGTAAAAAGACCACATTTTATTCATCATTTCACATACTATTTATCACCTTATTCCATTATATGTTTCCATAAAACCATTAACATTCACCACTTTCATATTAAATATGGGTTTATATTACCATTTTCCAAGTCATTTATTTTTGAGTATTTTGAGTGAATTTATGGTTAATTATTGAGAAAAATAACATATTTTCATTATACTTTAATAAAGTTGGGTGAGTTTGGTGATGTGTACAGGGGTATTTGAAGACTTTAGCAAGCTCAAAAGTGGACACCTAGCCTCAGATTCGAATTTCATCTTCTAGATATGAGCTAACTTCAAGGAGAAGATCATGGACATGTGGAGATAATATCTCATCCAATATTTGGTTGAGGATTTAAATGGATGAGTTGTAGATTTGTTGAGGATTTGGGGGGATGAATTGTCTATTTGTTGAGAATTTTAAGGGATAGGTTGAGAGAATAGTGGATCTGTAATCATGATCATTTATCTTGGATTTTTGTATAAATAAGAGGGCTCTCTCCTCATTTTGGTTGGAGGCCTCTCTAGTGGTTTGGTAGTAGATAACTGGTTCATGTTTTTAGATAGTCATCAATTTGATCATGTATGGTAATATATCTTATATTTCAATAGATAGTTTGATCTTTTCTTATTTTGATGTATTGTTTATGAGTTGTTAGTATAGAATTCTAGTTACTTCTTTCTTATGCATTTTCAATATTAGTTTTACATGAGCTCACAAGCTATTGTTAGTTTCTTTATACCTACTTCATGCAATTTCAGTCTTTCTTTATCAAGTTAATTTATGCAATTTCATATTTTCTGCAAGTAGATTTATTTCCATATGATTTCCTATTTCCATAACTTAGATTCAATTTCAATTGTAGATTAGGTTTAGCGACACTCTGCCCCTGCATATATTTTGTTTGTGCCTCACAAGTTTACGCTCTCTCTGGGTTGACAATTAAATCGTTGGAATTTTGTTATTATTTGATCAATGTTTTTACCCAACAGGCATCTCCTCATATGACTAGGTAAAGATGTCATGAAATTCCTTAAATAAGGAAGTATAAATGGTAATCTCCTCCGAAGAGAAGTTTGCGCCAATATGAACATTTTCAACGACGTTAGGGTTTGTAGATATGTTGATTGGAATGGTAGCATAGATATTCTCCATATTCTGCTCGAAAAATACTCCCTCCTTAGGTAAAGGATTAATCTACAAATAAAAAACCTCCGTCAGTCTCAGATGGAACTCCCGATTCTTGATTTTGTTCAAATCTAGAAGAATGAAGGACTTATTGTGAAGTTCTTCACAAATATTTTCTCTTCCAATCATAGCTTCCAGAATGGCTTCATCTGAAGTGAAAACCATATCCAAGCAATCATATGAATACGTAGAGTTCTCTTCCCAAGCGGGCAGATAGGCTTCATCTGACTCCTCTGAGACTGTAGAAGGAGTCGCGATGGAATCGACACTGGCATTAAAAACGGATTGGTAAGATAATTTCACTACAGATAAGGGCACTTGAGGCTCATTTTGGGAAGGAAGGACCCAAGGATAAGTTATATCTACAACTGTCATGATAGACATCCCTACACTCGTAGAACCTAAGTAGTTAATAGGGGTTGGTATATCGAATGTGCCCATAAATGATGCATACATTGTAACCCCTAAGCTCTCGTTAGCCTGTTTTGAATGATTTATCAATGGTACTATGGCTTCATTCATTTCTAAATGACCTTTCCGAGTAAAACTGAGTTGATCAACTGTAACCAACTTCCCTTTGTGCGGAAACACTACTACTCAGAGAATGACTGAGGGGATAGCACACATAGCGAGTCCAAATTGTCCCCAACAACAGGTTATAATCCAATGGGGCATCAATCACTTCCACCTCAATAGACACTGCTTTCCTTGCTAGCTTTACTTCGAAAGCTGGTAGGATACCTTGCGGACGAAAAGAGCTCTTGTCGAAAGCAGTAAGTAGAGTGTTTGATGGAACTATCTCTGAGGATCCCAAGGATTTCCAATAATACATCAACATGACACACATGGAAGCACCTTCATCAACCACTATCCATCCAATGGTTTTACCTCCATGAAAAACATCAATTGACAAAGCCACATGGTATGGCGGGCGTATTTTAACATCAGAAAGATTAAATTTAGCCAGCAGGCTCATTGAATCCATGCTACCTATGGCTGCTAAGAGTGCATAGTTCTTATTTCTTGTTTGGAGGAAAGTGTTGGATCGTACCATGTTGATATAATTTTGATCAGTACGAGCACTAGAAGTTCCCTCAGCTACATTCGAAGCAGAAGTTGCATTTTGTCCTTGGGGAAGGGGATCCTCGAGGACAACTGCTTGTTGATTCTTTAGTAGCTTCTGTGCGTGTTCCATTAAAGGGAATTGATAAGTAAGGTGGTCTCCCTGGCGCATTTTACAAGGAAAATTGACCTTTTCTTGTCTTTCTTTCCCCCATCAGCATTGTTTGTGGGATTTTGCTTGTTTTGGTTACCCTCACCTTTCTCCCCCTTCTTCTTTTTCCCACCGGGCTGCTAATTTCCATTTTGAGAAGATTGTGTAAAAACATTAGCACTTTGTGGTGAGGGGGTGCCAGCCTTAACTTCCTCCGCTTCATATTGATTCACCAACAACTCATGGAGTTTCTTTGCTAGTGATTCTACAATGGGAGAACTAACTGAACCAACCATGCCATTAGCATGGGGTCCAATATTGGGTTTCTCTTGGTTATTTGTAGACCTCAGTGCCTCAGGAATAATTTCATACAAAATACCAGACTGAGCAAATATCAAGTCTAAATGCTAGGCCCTGAGGATTTCCTCTTCTTCCATGGTCACCCTCAAAGTGGACACATCCTTAGAAATATAAGGCAACATATATTTCAAGAACTACTCCAACAAAAACTTGGGAGGTATAGTGCCTTTAATAAGCCTCTTTCATCTTTGCCACTCCTGAATGTGATCGGATATATGTGTGGCCTTGTTCCACTACTACATTTCGACTAAAAATCTGACGGCCATATTGTCGGATTTTCGACACTTCCCTATCGCATGTACGACACTATGATTTTTTTTTAAGCGTCGGTGGATGTGCGTCGGTTATCCGACATCTTTTCAATCCGTCGGTAAAGTGACACCTCCGTTTACCATCGTTTAAATGTAAAGCGTCAGTTAAGCGACAGTGGAGAAAGCGACGATATTGATTTTTTTTCAAAAAAACCACCTACAGGCAGTTGGTTAAGCGACGGCAATGAAACGGACGCGTCGGTTAAGCGACGGCTATGAATTTTTAAAAAAAATTGTCGTCCCTTAAGCGATGGCTATAACTGTTTAAAAAAAAAAAATACAAATGCCATAAGACCAATTCCATGTGGAAGTAGGTCATAATCCTTACATAATTAGTATACCCCCCTCACATGCACATTACTTAGTATTGAATGTGGAAAATATTAAACTCTTTGAATGTTCCATGCCAAAATATGTTATGGAGAATTCTCCCTTGTGGAAAGGTGATACCTCCATTGGATCCTTTCCTTTATCCAAGACAGATAGAGGTGTAGACAACTATGATTTCACCCACTAGATCAAATAATTCATTCACTATATCTAACAATTAACTCACACACAAGATATGAAGTGATACATAAGATATATTTACACACCTTAACATATGTGAGGTCTTTGGTGAAGATCAATCCTAATTGCTTCAAATTTGATAGACTTGGATCCAACTCCACTTTCTAGTACCATACACACAAATAGAGGCAATTAACCTTTTTTAAAACCATTATAAAGTATATAAAAATGCATGTAAATGACATAAAACATGTAGATCTAAGAAATATATATCTAGATCTAATCTGATTTACTCAATAACAACCAAACCCACCATAGACATCACATTAAACATATAGATGTGAATCACACACATTCATAAACACCATAATGTGGAGATAGAGAGGAGGATATACTTATAGTGTAATAAATAAATATCTTTGGGAGGAAGGTTAACACTTCTCAAAAGTGTTGAGAAAGCACAACACCAGTCTTTTGGATATATTTGGCTGACATTCCTCAGCTCAGGAAACACTTGACAAATACTAAAAATAAAAATGATTCATTTGCCACAGCTTCTGGGAATATATAGGCATTTGGCAAGTGAACTCGGGTTGACTAAGTTTGACCCAAGTCTAACACAGTCAACACAAATTTGACTCACCTTGAATCCGTTTTGCTTATTTTGCTTGGGAGCAAGTCAAACATGTAAGTCTGGTATGCCAACTTCAACCCTTAACCCAAGAAAATTAGGTATCATATACTGTATAGTTAGGTTACATCATATATGACGAGATATCTAATTTTATACCATTACGGAGCATCTTGAAAATCCTTTCTAGAAAGCAAGGCAGTTAAAAAGTTCTTAGCATATTAAAGGAAGTATGGGACCTCATTGTACTAGTCACCTTTGTGACTAAGTCTTAAGCAACTAAACATAATATTTATAAAATACTAGATACGGATATCTAGTTTGTCTTGAATAAGAATTCACATGAAAATATGAAAAGAGTCCAATTATTTTTGAAGATGCAATAGATGGCCACCAAACTCTACCTCAACAATGATCTAAGGAACTAATCACCAACAATGGATCATCAGGCACCACATAATAGCAGTGTGTGAGATTTGACAATGACTTCCAACTCTTCAATAGTCTTGTCAAGTCCCTTTTGAAACAAGTCATCAGGGCTAACCTAGCCCAGAGCTGGCAATGACTCACTGAACCTCAGCAAAAACCAAAATATAAAAGCCACAAGGGTTAGCTCAATCAAGCAATGCATCCAACCAAGGCATGCTGCCAACGGGGACGCTATTGTGGCTAGCATTTGAGCTTCCCTCCATCCCGATAGTCCAGGTAAGTGGGGGGGAATCTAACAATGTTTTCCTTGGAAAAATGAATGAACTATATAAATAACATATTGTGGATTCCATAAAATCATTAACTATGATCATTGCCTACAGACAGCAATTAGATGACTAAAGATAGTAATTGTAGGAAATGTGTGGCCTCACATATAGAAAGCCAAAGTTAAATGTGCAAATCAAGCATCTTAGACTTACTACAATGCAAAGAAAGATCACCTGATCAATATGACCATACTAATGAAAACAAAAATTGTGTATCAAATTTATGCAAAAGATTTGACAATCATATCCCATGACTATCTACAGCCAAAATAAGAAGTTAAAACTTAACTTAAAGAAGAATCTTCTTTGTTCATCATCACATCGCAGCAGATACAAAAATATATAAAACAAGATAGATTTATGTAGAATATACATGTAGATCACCTTTTCTTTTTCTATCTTGTTGTTTTTGTTTGTCTCACAGTGGATCTTCCTCTTACTATAGAATTCCTCCCTAAATGATTCTTCCTCATCCATAATTTGATGCAACCTCTCCTTCTCACTTCTCTCCTTTTCTTCAAGTCGGATTGCATTTTGACTGCATGCCAAAAAAAAATCCACGAAAATGAGAGTATAGATTCAGAAGCAAATTTGTTTCAATTCAACATGTTACTAAAAACAGACTATGATAAAGAGAACCTATGATCAATTTAGGGATTAATTTAGGCTGAGTGCTTCAATGCATGATATAGAAATGGGTTAATACGTGACCTATCAGGTAATGGGAGAGGAAAGTGCTCTCCCCAGTCACTCAAGTTTCTTGTTTTACTTTTCCATGGGTTTTATATGTCACTTAACTGACATATAAAATGGTATATGACTCCAGTTTGGGAGATGACTCCTTAAGACTCAAAATCTGCAAAGGCTTCTCTAGCTCAAAACATACCAATGATATATATGTGGCAACTCTAGCTCGACTAGGGCTTCTCTGACAATTTTGCAGAAAGGAGAGGCTTGCAGACAACAATATTTCCTTACTGTTTATGCAATGGAGTAAGCATAAAGCACAAAACTTCAAATAGATTTTAAGATAGTAAATGAGATAAAAATAAGAACAAAAATCATGGAACATAAGAACAAAAATCAGAACTTGAGGTATGAAAATGCTTTGAAAATTACTTACCAAAAAGAATCGCAGTTATCTCCAATTCTCTCGCTGGATACCTTGGGAAAAAACGGTATTCATCAAATAGGTTATGTATCATGCAAGCAAAGATTTCTTTTTCCCTACAAAATTAACTAAGCCAGAAGCAATATTAGTCTTCAAGTAGATTCACATGTCCAAATAGGTTATAAATCAAACAAATCCATGTCAATTCTAGTAGATAAGACTTAAAAACAGGAAGCAGACAGAAAAACAGGTTTAGTAATTCGTAAACTAATCAAAGCAGAAATGTTCTTGTTTTCAAAACAGTTAATAGTGAATAGCTCAGCAAAGTAGGGAAAATGCTGCATGTTTACCAAATTATAGCTTAAGTACAGCCTACATGTAGGGCATGTGACAATCACTGTTAGAAGAAGATCAAATAGAAACAGATCACAATAGAAAACCTCCAATGTCAAAAGACAATTTAATCAGGAAAAGCTTTATAGCTGAGAACACTATTAGCTTTATTTATAGGTCAGGAAATAAGATACCTCTTCTCAGATGATTCCTTGAAATGTGCAAGCTTTTCTATTACATCATCCATTGTTAACTGTCCAATATATGTCTGTTGAAAATAAGAGTTTGCCTCTTCCTCAATATCAGTTGCAAAGATCTCAGATGATGACTATTCTGAAGCCCCAACACTCAATAAGCGTGTATTAACATGGACAGTTGCAGAATGCAATCGTTTCATTTCCTCAGCAAGATCTCGAGATGCTAACTGGCCCACATTAGCTTGAAGAACCTGAATAACCCAATACTTAGAGTGAAACAAGATACCATAATTCATGCTGAAACATGTCCATAAATCACAAAAAAATAACTCAATTTGAACATAAGTCTATTCCTAAGGTTAGTTGGAAGTTGTGCTGTACATTGAAGGCAAATGGGAGAAACTGATGTGGTTAATATTGTGATTGAATGGCCTGCAGTAGCTTTGCAAATAGACGGGTAGAACATATTCTAATATTGTTAGATGTGCCACTTTTCTAAAATTCATAGTAAGCAAGGTACCCTCCCTATATAAATTGTTGGAGAGAACTTTTGTTTGGAGTGTTGGACACTTGTTGCTTTACAAGTCAAGGTTTGTGTTCTAGATTCGTTCATCACTAAGGCTATTTGATGTGCTTGGACTAGGTGAAAATTGCTTTGGATTATCAACAATTTTCAACAAGTGCACCTGTTTCCCTGCTGGTTCTCTCTTAGTACAAATAAAATTGATGTCTAGGGATGACGATACAAAATATTGGGAAATCTTGGTATTGAAAAAGTATACTCGAGAGTCGAGGTGAAGGTCTTATGGCGCTCCACTAAAAATGGATTTTGTGGAATGGTTTTATAACATTGTATATGGTTCCCTTGAGTTAGTGGTCAGTTTAAGGTACTGTTGTCGGGGATAAACTGTTCAAGATTCAAGAAAGAAAATGGCATGTACTGAAAAGTACATTTGGTGGACAGATTGGTCATGTAATAAGAGAGAACCAGCAGGGAAATAGGTGCACTTGTTGAAAATTGTTGATAATCCAAAGCAATTTTCACCTAAGCCTCTGCACGATAAGCCTCTACACAATCTAGTCACTTTTTGCAATACTTTAGGCTCTCTTATCTCTTTCCATAAACCTCTTTGTTATGGCTTTGGTATGGAATGGAATGTACCTGTCAGTTTGTTGCTGATAATGATTGGGAGACACTATAGGATGGGTTATGAATCTTGGGAATTCTTTCCTGGTTTTAATCTCTTCAAAGTTCAGACATGTGGGAATGCAACTTGGCTAAGACTCATAAGGATTTGTCATTTTTGGGTTTATTGTGATTTCTTCTTGGTTGATGTGTTTATCATTATATGAACTGTACTTGTTGCAATGTATGTCTAAAGACTAATATTATTCTTTGTGGAATTCATGTGGTTTTGCTTAGAAAATTCATGAGTATACTTTTTTTACAATTTTAATGGGTGGGTTTATTTGAACATAATTCTATTCCTAATGTTAGTTGGAAGTTGTGTTGTGAAGAAAGTTTAACTCAACCCCATTCCAAAACTAGGTCAAATCTAACCAGAACAAGGCAACATTGGCTTGCTACATTAGACTTAAGTCAAAACTTGTGAAACTTGACAATCTATGCAAACATGACAAGTTGTAACCAGGTCCAATCACCCGCATGCCTATGTAAACCAAGAAATCTCCAATCTTACCCATTTTTTGCACATCTTGCAGCAAATTTTTAGACCTTCATGTAGCATCAATGGCACAGATTTTGTGTTCATCTTCTAAGCATATTATCTATAGGTTAGGGAATAGAAATTGTACTCATTTTCTAACCAATATTCAAGCATATGGGCACAGATTTCCACCAGAGATTTTTCATAATACAATTTTCTATATATTGTGCTTAGTTTCTACGCAAATTTTTGATACCTTGGGCACATATTTTCACCAATATTGCAGATACATTGTTTATAATGCAATTATGTTCTACCATACACCTATATAGTGCTCATTTTCTGAGTAAACTTTTTGGCACCACTGAACCAGGAAAGAGACAAAGATCAATAAAGTCCATGATGAAAGCAGTCACACTAGAGGAAGTTGAACCTAGAATACTTGTCTGAGTATGGGAATGAACCTAGAATACTTCTCTAGTCATTCTTAACACTGAGTGTTCATAGAGATTCCAGATGATCTCTAGTTGTCCTGACCAATTCTGAGTGTTCCTAATCATCTACAACTATGCAATTGGTCTCCTGCAACTAATCATTCATCTTGCTTCTTGTCTGCTAGTGTTGGCAAACATGAGCCATGTAGAAAAATATGGAAATGATGGCTCAATGCACATCAGGAAAATAACCATATGCAAGCAACTGTAAGTTGTAAAAATTCCGCAAGAAGTAATGAAGGGGTTGAAGGTTAAAAAGTCCTCTTTGAATGGATCTACTGCAATGATTACAAGTGATTGGAGACAAACTGAAGCACCTTAATTATACACCATATCTGAACTGCTTTAGATAGCACAGACCTCTTTGCCACCCAGCACAAACCCATTTCACATGCATCTTTCCAGAGGATAACCATCACATCCCGCATTACAATATGTGAAACTGATCCCTTCATGCTGCTATAGACACCATGACAAATACACTTAGCCAATCACAAAAGAAAATTGGACAAAAAAGCTGACATCGAAGATTAATGAGTCTCCATAAACATAAAATTGCATGGATGGAAAAAAGTCAAATGTCACAAGAGTTGACATTCTAGCCATTTTTTCCCAAAAATGAAAATCATACATCACTGAATAACAACCTCAATAACCAAAACATTCCACAGATAGATAAACAAATCAAATTTCACAGGAGTTGACAATTCTGGACATTTTCACCCAAAAAGGAAAACTGGGCACGCTTGCCATTAAAGATGACCAACAGCCTCACTAACCATGAAACTGCATGGATGAAAATAAATTGAATGTAACAGGACCTGCCTATTCAAGAAATTTCCACCCTAGAAAAGAAAATTGGACACGACTGCCATCTTTGATGGCAGCAGCCTCAATAATCATAAAACTGCAATGATGTCACGGGGTTGAGGGTTCGATGATTCTAGATGGTTTCACCCAAAACATTGGCAATAAAACAAGACATTCTATAGAAATTCATAACTCAAATATGCAAAGATTTTGTGCATGGAAAGGGAAGATATAGCTGGAATTTTAGCAAAAAGAAGCATCAATAATTAATATTTAGGGTGATTTAACAACTTAATGAAATAAGCCCTTTGCTGCCGCTGTGTTCAGCATCAACACCAGAATTCATAATTATATTTCTAAATTATATTCTGTGTATAGAATTTTCTTAGGTAGAAAAAGGGTAGTTTCATACAAAGTAAATTAGATTAAATTTTTCCTTCAATCAAAATCTGGGGTTTTGTTAGTAGTGCAAATGAAATTGTTTATGTTCCAGTATATAGTCAGCTGTAGTTACAGGGAAATCGAGATGTATAATATTGAAGTCCAACATATTAAATTTGTGAGTACCAACCCCTTAACCACTAGTCCAAACCCACCTTGCCACATGCAACATTATGACATGAGAAATGAAAGAGAGAAAGCATGAAATAGTCATGGAAGGCAAAGAACAAATAAGGACAGCTGTCTGTGCTTCACAGTAATTGACTAAAGTGACTTTCTTAATACACAATAAAATACTGGCATGTTAAACATATATAACAAACATAGATTGTATCAATACAAGCCGCTTCACAGAAACAGAGATCTAGGAAATAATCCACCTAAGAAAACTAGATTAAGGAAAAAAATACAAGTCAAATTTGCCAAAGAGAACAAACACAGGCTCAATCAGTGCCCAAAAAAGGCATAATAGACTACTATGACTACAAGCCATGTAAGTTGAAACCTATTTTTTCAAAATTTATTAGTATATGCTCATCAATAACCATAAAGAAAAAGCACAATTAAGAGACCTATCTTAGAATGTTATATTGTATCTCAGGAGGGCTTCGTAAAAACACACTTACTTGTCTAAAGATAATGTTCATAAGTTCATCTCCAGAATTGCAATTTTCAGAGAGAAATCCATTCTCCATCTTTACATGATCTATTGGATAATCTTCCCTCAACTTCATTTGACTGTATGCAGTGGATTGCTCACTTTCACACCGTCCACCAAACCCTGGAACAACTGAGTTCACTGGTGGTTTGAAATCCAAATTCATCTTTTGATCACAAAATCCAGTGTTCTGCCCCTGAGATTGAGAAATATATGTTCCCACCATTTTCTGATTAAGAAGAGATGCCTGGCTCAACTGAGTAAACCCCTTTGCAACCCCTTCTACAAGCCAACCCTTCAATAATACAATGCCTTGGCTTTTCACAGAACCCTTAGCTAAAGGATTCCGATGAATCTTGACATCCAGAGGAAACTGTGCCTTATGATTTCCTGAAAAACTCGAGTCGTTGATGACTTCAGTAAAATTACCAGCAGCCATGAGAAGCTCAGACAGGGGCGAGGACTCATGAACCATGTTCGTCCCACGGAATAACTCCTTCCCAATATTATAACCCTCTTCTTAACAAACCCATTCAGCCATGAGTAATCTGTCATACCTATCCCCGGCCGTACTGTAAAGCCCTGTGCAACCTTCCTAGTCCCAAGGACTCTTTAAATGCCAATCCTGCATCTTAGAGGGCTAGCAATGATCATGGCTGCTGCTGCTGTTGTTACCACCACGATTTGCCATGGAATTTGAGTCCATATTCTTAAAAATGACTTCTTCTTCACAAGACCAAAACTAATCCAAGGAAAAATACAGATACATTTTCAGGCTCTTTTCACATGATGAATATTACCAAATCCAGCGATCCCATATTTGCTTTGATTTCCAAATCCGGGATGATTAAAATACTAACCTTGTTGTCTCAACAAAACTTCCATGAGAGCAATACTCCCCAGAGCCTCGTCCAACAGACCCGCATCGGAGAGCCCCTGAATCAAACTGATGTAGGTAAAAACATCTGGGGCCATCCCCTTCTCAACCATGAGAATCTGCAATTCTATGGAAAAATCAAGCTCGCCCATTTTACAGAGCCAATCAATCAAGAATAAATGTAGATGACAACATCGAGCTCGCAAACTATGGCCGTGAATGTTTTCATGTGATGTGTTATTGGTAGTGTGTCCATGAATTGGGAACCCTTTCCATGGGTATAAATTGGAAGGAATGTTTCATGAACTATTCTATTTCTATGTGTTTCTATCTTTGTAGTTTGAAAATGTGATTATGCTAAATTAATTAACACATAGGGATATAGATAAATGCAAGAGATAAATTTTAATGGAATGCACGAATAATCATGGATTATTTGGATGAATGAAAGTTTTTTCAATAAGGAAAATTTATAGGTAAAGATGTCTCATATATGGTCTTGAGGGTAGGCCCATAATGAGGACTAGTTACTACCACATGCATAGACAAACATTATAATATGGATCACATATTATATATATATAATTATTGTATGATACCTAATCAAGAAATTAATTGAATTTTTCATGATAATATCTCATGGTAATTGAGTGTCTATGGTATAGGTGAGATACTAGTTCTTTCTTATGAATATAGATGATTACTTCTATAAGCTTGAAAGTATGGGGTGGGATGATACTACGATGACATTAGAAACTTGCACTATGCTTTGATCACCTACAGATAATATTTTTTTTAGTTTTCTAGTGGGATTCCCTGGAAGTAAATCTTTAAAATTTGTTTCTCTTCTTGCATGTGAAATCCTTGGTAAATGATGGATTTCCTTAGGGATTGTTTAGAAAATAAAAATATGCATGAGATTGTAAGGGTGAATGGCTACAAGGAAAAGAGGAATTGAGTGAATATCATGTGTGAGATTCATGACATATGATGGTTTGGGTCAAGACAATATATTTTGGGTGTATTAGAGAAGACCATAACATAAATTATGCCTTTTATAGCCATGTGAAGTGAACATATATTTAGACATATAAGCACATGCCAAAGTTGCATATTGAATATTGTATTTTGAAGATATGCACTTCAAATATGAATTTGAAATTCCCATGAGTGGAATCATTGTGGAATATAAATGACTATTAGTCATTAGTGGTCTATAGATTCCATTGGGTTCTAAAGATGGAAATATTTTGATTCTTCAGTAGGAATGACTACTAATAGACAAACAAAATTATGTGGAACATATTCTTTGGACCGTCTTTTTTATGATCCAAATCCTCAAGATATAACAAGTTTTTGTTAACTTCTCTTTTTCCAATACAATATGGGAATGGGTCAAGAGAAGAGTGATATGGAATACCTTGTCATCATTTGGCATAGCTATGCTCCTTTATATCTGGGTTGAATGTAATTAAAATCAAAACTAGGAGCCAAATTATGGTCAATTCTCATAGTTATGATAACATGGAACATTTGGACAGAGAGAAATATGATAAGATTTCAAGGGGTCAATTTTATTTTATTTTTTAAATAGAGGAAATGATCATAAGGAATATAGGTGAAACTACTACTTCAAGAAAGTGGGAAAAATAAGACCTTAAGAGATTCATAGAGGATAAACACAAACTTAAACTCTAGGGAATTCAAATCTTCAACCTGACTCAATCTAGTTTATTCCCCACTCAAACTGAAATCAATTAGATGAAACGACAAACTATTAATCCCCCTTTCTCTAAACTAAATTGGATGGAGCCTCAAAGTATGTGGGAAAAGTTAATATTGAGGCAATTCTATGTGATTATACAGGTTTCTCGATTGGATATTTCATTTAGAATATTGGTGAATTTACCAACCATTTTGTATTGGTTATAACCAGGATTTTCAAAATCAAATCGATGTTAATGGAGTAAAAAAAAACAAAAAAACCCATAACTGAAGAGTCGGATATGCGACGGACTATCCGTCGCTTAAGCGATGCTTCCTGATGCGCCGTCGGTTAAGTGATGGTTATGAGAAAATACGTTGCTTAATCGACACTTGTGGCCACATTTACAAAAAAAAATGTATCCTTGTGATTTTTGGTAAGTTTAAAAAGAGAAATCCACACGCCGTCGGATTTTTCCGTCGGATTTTGGATCGAAATGTAGTAGTGTTCTGTCGAAAAGTTGACAACAAGTTTGTATCGACATCATACCGGACATGAAGCTAAAAGTTGTTACGAAACACGGTTGCTAAATCCAAAAAAATATCATATGAAGTGGATGAAAGTTCTATGTGCCATTTGGTTGCCACATGAGTCAACGTTCTTTGAAAAAACCTCAACTGAACGGAGTCATTATTTAGTGAGTTCAAAGAGAACGAAAGGTGAAAAGTGGTAATGTGCACACCTAGATCTTCACCAGCTTTTCCTTCAAACTTGGGAATGTTTGAGGGTATTTTAATGGGTACAGGTGGCCATGCCACAATGTGCTGCACAGGGTCATTCATTAGATTTGAGAAACATGGAAAGTTTAATGTTGTTAGGAAAGGAAGTTTGATCGTAATTGGGGTTTGATAATAAGGAGTTTGGGGTGTAGAAGGACCTTCCCATTGGATCCCAAATGAAAAGGTGGGGTTTCCCCCATCCATTGGTTGTGATGTGGTTACAATATTCTAGAAAATATTCCACTTGAAAGCCAGTGGATTACTATTTTGTGGTGCATGATATGTGGTTTGACTAGCTCCAGCCGAAACTGGAGTCTGAAACATAGGAGCAGGCAAAAACCTGACTAGGTGTCCGAAAATTATGACTAGTAAAGGCATTTTTGTTTCCACGTGACAACCACAAAAGTAGGCGAAGGGCCTACTTAAAAAATGGATGGAGGAATATTTCCTCTATTCCATGGTAAACCCTTGACAAATGAAGAGGATCTCTTGGACCACTTTGAGCACTTTGCATGAAAGAAGGAGAAGCAAAAGTTGCACTAGGAATCCTAGTGACCACCCCACTAGACTGACCTTCTACATTAGAGTGTGCCGAGGGTTGAACCATTCGAGAAATTGGTGAAAGGGGAACAATAGATGTACTAGGTCTAGGAGCACTCATCGGGGGAGGTGAGACTCCACCAGCCAAAATGGCTGAGGTAGGGGTAGACATACCCTCTCCTACATTAGACATTGTTGGGCTCAAAGAAACACCTGTCAAAGGTGAACTAAACGGAAGGACTTGAAATATCATAGGATCGTTAAGATCAGTTAGAGGTGAATTAAATTTTCTTGCAAACTCGTTAGCCTGCAAGTCTTCTATCTCAAATGGTGTATTTTATTCCTAGTTAAGTCTAAGTTCTGGCTCACTTGAAACTTCGCTAACACCAGTCAGTTCAAAGGAACCATCTGTATCAAGTCTCTTCCTTTGAGGTGGCGGTGGAGGATCCACTGTAACAGATGGAGGAAGGTTTTGAAACCTTCTAGATAAACGAAGGGGTTGGTCCTCCACAGCTATAAATATGTCTCACTCACCTAAAGGCTAACCAAACACAAACAAACCAAACAACATAAACTAAAAATATCCTAAGTCACACAAACACACAAGATAAGAGATACACCTTGTAAAGGAAATCCTAGGATGATTAGGGCCTAGGTCCAACCAGTGAATATCAAAGGATGATTACTTGGAATCTCGTTAAGCATTCTCTGGGTACAAGCGCTGGAATAATCCAACCTCCCTCCCAAATCATCAATCGAGGGTACCTTCCAAGTCCACCCTAGGAATATTGGAAATAGCCTTCTGATATTGCCTATGTAAGATCCTAGTGTCTGGAGACTAAGGCTACCAAATATATAATGAGAGTATGAAGAAACAGTCGCTATCCTGACCGTGGTGGATGGGAAGGGTAGCTAAGCCCGAAATTATATCAATACCAACACCTCACGGGGCCCAAGAAGTGGTATTGAAAAGACCCACATACACACACCAATCCTGGTAAATGATTGAACAAAGAAGTGTAGGTTTATCTCCTTAACCTAGCTCTCACGTGGCCTCATGCTTAACTCCTGTGTGAGAGGATATTTCCAGATTATCCCTTGTAAAAGAGGATTTACCTAAAGAAATACCATTACATCTAAAATCAAAGCACTTTTGGATAGTTTAAATATCCTAGTTGATGTTCGAACCTATAAAAAA
The DNA here is from genome assembly GCA_001517045.1 of Pseudotsuga menziesii. Taxonomy (NCBI): domain Eukaryota; kingdom Viridiplantae; phylum Streptophyta; class Pinopsida; order Pinales; family Pinaceae; genus Pseudotsuga; species Pseudotsuga menziesii. The sequence goes on from LPNX010632325.1 coordinate 429,175, forward strand.
AAATTACTAATATATTTTAATTATGTGAAAATTGAATCCAAGAGATAGAACAATTACACTCACAAAATTGCTAATCAAACATGCAAAATTAACATCAAAGGCGACTGAAATTGGAGCATAACACTAATTTGTATTGAATAAGTGTACAATAGCCAACCTTGTGAAGTAATAGGCTGCTGCAATATATAATTACATGAGAGATTCTAATGCATAAGAATGCCATTTGAAAGGGTCAAAAAGTAGCCTTACTAAATCTAGTCAAATCCCCCATAGGTGCATAAAGCAGTTTCCAAATCCACCAAGATACTCATGAATTGGCTAATTCAAGTAGGAAATTTGATGAGGGATGGAAATACAACTCATACATGATTTTATTAGGAGAAACGAAGGGAGGATGATGTGGGAAAAAAACAAGTCAACTACACCTAGTCTAGCTTTTCCTTTCTCCTTAATTCTCAATAAAACAGGCAGCTTTTTAGAAAAAGCAGATATGCACTTTGGAGGATCTGGAATAAAGCAGACATGCTAAATATGGTTTCCAAGAAGTTTCCCAAGCACTCCATGACTCATTTTTAGCAAGTTTTTACTTCTAGGACATGTAGAAGGAAACTAGCATAGAGTGGAATCTAGGAGACTATGTAATAAGAAAAAAATGATTTAATTAATGTCTAAGGTAGGTAAATATGGGTTGATTATTATAACACCCCACTTAATCCTGAATTTATGAGTAAATATTAGAAAAATATAGGGCCTAGCAACAAGGATTAGTCACCCTTTACATACTGCTTGTCCATACAACCAAGGAAAGAGGAAAAAACCCAGTGGGAAAATCCTCCCTTAAACATGGACAGGAAAACAAAATTTGGAAATATTGTCATCAATCATTATTCACAGCATGATCAGCAATCCCCAGCAGTGATTTGATATTGCTGAATGTCTTCTCACAAAAAACTTTGGTAAAGATGTCTGCTACTTGTTCTGAAGATGCACAAAAGAGTAGATGAATGGTACCATCATGCACAAGCTGTCTGATGTAGTGCATGTGGATCTCAATGTGCTTGGTTCACTATCTATGAATTGGATCATTGCAGATTCGAATGGTTCTCTGATTATCACAGTAGATAATAGTTGAAAAATCTGATTCGAAGCCACATTCTCCAAGTATTCCTTGCAACCACAAACATTGAGTTGCTGCATTTACAACTCCTCTATACTCTGCTTCTGTAGATGAGAGTGCTATGGCACTCTGCTTCTTGCTTGACCAGGTGATTGGTCCTTCTGCAAGCATGAACACATATCCTGATGTTTACTTTTGATCTGTGTTGTCATTTGCCCAATCACTATCAGTAAATCCAATCAAATCAAGATCAGATTTTGCTTTGTAGAAGATCCCATGGGTACTTGTTCTTCGAACAAAGTTGAGGATCCTTTTGGCTTCCCTCCAGTGGATCTCATGAGGTTGATCCATGTATCTTGAAGGCACACTAACTGCATAAGATATATCAGGTTGAGTGTGTGTAAGATAAAGGAAACACTCAATCAACTGCCTATACAGTGTATTATTTACCATAGGAGAAGAACCTGCTTCTTCAAGCTTAATTCCTGAAAGGAAGGGAGTCTTGCTTGGCTTGCAATATTTCATGTTGAAATTTTCAGAAAATTTAAGGCATACTTGTACTGATGTACTTTGATTCCATGTTGGGATTGAGCAATTTTGAGACCCAAAAATTGGCTCAACAATCCCAAATCTTTCATAGAAAATGCATGGTTTATTGCATCCTTCAAGGAGGAAATCTATTTCTTTGAACTTCCTGTAATAAGAAGGTCATCCACATACAATAAAATAATCATCAAAGAACCATGAATTGGCTTCAAATAGACATTAGGATCAGACTTGCATCGAACAAAACTCAATGATAGTAGAAATCCTTCAATCTTGGCATACCAAGCCTTGGGGGCTTGCTTGAGACCATACAATGATTTATTTAACCTGCACGCTAAAGATGGATTAGAAACAAATCCTTCAGGTTTGCTACATGTAAATCTCTTCAGTGAGATCTCCATTTAGGAAAGCACCCTTCACATCCATGTGATGTACCTCCCACTGCTTCGAAGCTGCAATGACTAAAGCTAGCCTTATGGAGTCCATCTTTGCCACTGGTGCAAAGGTTTCATTGTAGTTAATACCATGTACTTGTGAGTAGCCCTTAGCTACCAATATTTCCTTATATTTCAAAGGTAAACCATCAGCAGCAAAATTAGTCTTGAAAACCCACTTACATTGAACTAGCTTCCTCCGTGGGGGAAAATCAACTAGTTCCCAAGTGTTGTTCTTCTGGAGCGAGATGAATTCTTCTTTCATGGATGTTTGCCATCTTGGATCATGTGCTGCATATTCATATATATGTGGATCTGATTCAACCATTAGATATCACTTCTTAGTAAATAAATGATCTTTCATACAGAGGGCACTCTCAAACTGAGATCTAGTCCTCCTAATGTCACTAGGATTTCCAGCTAGTTCCCCAACTACACGAATGGTCTTTGCTGCCCATTTTGGTCTTGTAGGAATTTAAGGATCTGCAATTAAATCATAATTATTAGACATATCATAATCAGCAAACTCATTAGTCTCTCCACTTACAATTAATGGATCTGGTGGTGAAGAAGACTCTCCAACTTCAATTGCTACTAAAGGCCCTTCTTAGAACTGAACACTTATTTCAATGAAATATTTGTTAGTGCTCAATTTTATCAGCTTGTACCATTTTGAATCTTTAGAATACCCAAAAAATAGGAACTCTTGGCTTTGGGGCTGCAAATCCTTTCTCTTTTCACTTGGAATTCTATCCCAAGCCTTTGAGCCAAAAATCCTGAAATGGGTCACATCTGGCTTGTGCTCACTCGAATATTTGAAAGGACTCATACCATCAAGCTACTTATGAGGCACCATATTTTGGATGTAGGATGCACAGTTTATAGCCTCGGCCCAAAAAATTGGTGGCAAAGTCTTAGCCTCCATCATGCAGGTTGCCATCTCCTTCAGTGACCTATTCTTTCTCTCAGCAACACCATTTTGATGTGGTGTGTAAGGGATTGAATGCTGCATCTAAATACCTACATCTTTACAATACTGAATGAACTCAGACTTGACATACTCACCACCATTGTCAGATCTGAGGATCTTGAGTTTCCTCCCAGACTGATTTTCAACCAAGGCTTTAAAGACTTTGAAGAGGTCAAAAGCTTCAGACTTATGATTTAGGAAGTAAACCCAACAATACTTGGAAAAGTCATCTATGAAGGTTAGTGCATATTTGGATTAAATCATGGAAATATGAGGAAATGGATCAACAATGTCACTTTGGATCAACTCAATAGGTGCAGAGGTTCTCTCATGACTAGCTCTCTTAAATTTGTGCTCTAGGTGTTTCCCTAGGATACAACCTTGACAAAATCCCTTGGAAAACTTGATATTTGGTAACCCTATGACCATATATTTTTCACTCAAATCAGAAAGATACTTGTAGTTAAGATGGCCAAATATTTCATGCCAAATCTTGCTTGCCTCATTAGCATGAATTAGAAGAGGAGAGGGGTTAGAGTAGGGTAGAAAATGGGAAAACATGTATACATTTGAAGTGTGATCAACAACACCTTTTGGTATGACTTTACCACTCGAAATCTCAGTGATTTCAACATCAACAGGGGAGAAGATGACCTTATTTGGAGACCTAGTGTGAGTCATCTGATACACTGAAAAGATATTAGAGGAAGGACCTGGAACATACAACACATTATTGAACTTACCATGGTCAAGATCAATCATTCCTTTCCCCAAACTGTGAGTGAGAGAGTCATCTCCCAAAAATATTGGTGGACCTTTCGACATGTCAAGAGAGGAGAATGCCTCTTTTGTTGAAACCATATGTATAGAAGCTCTAGAGTCTATGATGAAGCTAGGTGAGCTTGATGTGCCAACAACCAAGGCATGCACTCTCTCTCTGTCCTCTGAATTTGATCCTCCTTCCCTCTTCTTTGAGCAACCAAGAAGGGATATGTTATTCTTCTCCAGGAGTTGGGTCAACATGTCAATTTTCTTATTCATACACGAGCTCTAAAGATGATAGCCCTTACTACAGTATGTGCACTTGCTCATTTCTCCTTTGTTCTTCTTCTTCTGGAAGTTCTTCTTGGAACCTTGGGGCTCCTCTTGAGACTTGTTCTTGTCTCTCTTTTGCTGAGGTGGCTTTTTAGCTTTTTTCTTTCTTTTTGAATCCACCCTTGAATCTCTAGCAACCAAAGCTTTGTCTTTGGAAGGTTTGATGGTTCCCATCATCACCAACTTATCTTGTTCCTGTGTGAGGGATTCCATGAACTCTACAAGCTTAGGCATATTCCATGCTCAAGCTGTCAAGTTGGTGGCATGGAAGGTCGACACAAACACTGAATAGTCAGGTCCAATATTCGAGAATGTGACCAAAACTAGTTTCTCTTCCTTCTTTTCGATCCCACACTGTTTTAGCTGCAAAACAAGGGCTTTAAACTTGGAAAAATAGAGTTGCAAGGATTCGAAGCTACTAGGACTCAAGGAGATCAGCTCATTCTCGATTTGATGTCCTCTCATCTCATTTGTCTTATGAAAAATGTCTACAAGCTTCTCCCACACTTCATTAGGTGATGTCAATCCATCAAGATGGAAGAGGAGGTCTCTTGAAATGCTTAGACACAAAAGACCATAGGCCTCATC